>LHPF02000064.1:0-108768 GCA_002245815.2 Micractinium conductrix
AAACCCTAAACCCTAAACCCTAAACCCTAAACCCTAAACCCTAAACCCTAAACCCTAAACCCTAAACCCTAAACCCTAAACCCTAAACCCTAAACCCTAAACCCTAAACCCTAAACCCTAAACCCTAAACCCTAAACCCTAAACCCTAAACCCTAAACCCTAAACCCTAAACCCTAAACCCTAAACCCTAAACCCTAAACCCTAAACCCTAAACCCTAAACCCTAAACCCTAAACCCTAAACCCTAAACCCTAAACCCTAAACCCTAAACCCTAAACCCTAAACCCTAAACCCTAAACCCTAAACCCTAAACCCTCCAGCAACGCCGCCGCCAGCTGCACCTCCGGGAGCGACGCAGGGTCGGGCTGCTTGCCGCTGCCCGGGCTGCTGCCTCCCAGCAGGCTGTAAGGGGCGCTGCTGATGCGGCCCTGGTGCAGCGCCAGCACGCGCAGCACAGACCACAGCGTGCGGCGCTCGCCGGCGGCGCTGATGTCGTCCGCCTCTGCTGCTGCATCCGTGGCTTGCTCCGCGCAAAACTTGGCAACCTGCACAGCCGGGCACGGTTGGGTATGAATGCAAGAAGACGGTGCCAAGAGCGACAGACGGGCAGGAGGCAGGCAGGGGACAGGCGCGTGCGACGCTGCTGTCCACCAGGCGCAGCACATGCTACAAAGCCGAGCCAGCGCCCCCGCCCGCCCCACCTTGTCCTGTTTGGTGCTGCTGGTCAGGGGGCCAGGGAATGACTCCAGCATAGCCAGGTGGGCGGCCAGGCTGCAGGTGGGGGCCCCGGGCAGAGGCTGCAGCACCTGGGCGGGCGTGCGGGCCACGGGGTGCAGCTGCAGCTGGCCTGCAGGTGTGCAAACGAGGGCAGAGCAATCCTGAAACTCCAGAAAACTCAAGGCTTGCGGGTTTCATGCTCATGAGCCTGCATCACAATCGCAGGCAGGCAGGCAGGCAGGCAGGCAGGCAGGCAGGCAGGCAGGCAGGCAGGCAGGCAGGCAGGCAGGCAGGCAGGCAGGCAGGCAGGCAGGCAGGCAGGCAGGCAGGCAGGCAGGCAGGCAGGCAGGCAGGCAGGCAGGCAGGCAGGCAGGCAGGCAGGCAGGCAGGCCAGCGGCCAGCAGCTCAGCAGGGCCGCTGCCCCATCCCCCCAGGTCCCACCCACCAGACGGTGCCACCATGAGCAGGCGGCCGCCAAACAGCAGCTTGCAGAAAGGTGAAGGTGGGCGGCTGTGCAGGGGGTAGCCTCCGGCAGACGGGCCGCCACCGCCACCGTACGCCACCTGGCCTGCAGCGCCAGCGCCAGGGTGGCCAGGTGCATACGAAGCAAAGCCGGCAGCAGAGCCGTAGCTGGCAAACCCGGGCTGCTGCGGTGGCGACGCAAAAGGCGAAGCGCGCTGTGGTGCTGCGGGCTGGAACATAGCGGGCTGGTGCTGCTGCGGGGCGACGGCGGTGGGTGGCACACAACTGGCAGCAGCCCCACCGTAGGGCGGGACGCTTGGCAGTGCACACGGCTGCAGCAGCGCAGCCTGGGGCTCAGGCAACTGGCCTGCCTGCCAGGGCTGCCGCTCCTGCTGCCATGGCTGTGCGGGCCCATCTACTGCCCGTGGCTCAGGTGCCACGCCCGGCTGCCAAGGCTGCTGCTCCTGCTGCCACGGCTGTGCTGCCGCCGCAGCCGCTGCTTCTTGTGGCTGCCAGGGCTGCTGCTGCTGCTGCCAGGAGGGCGATGCAGCGTCCTGGAGTTCGGCGGCAGGTGGCGGCTGCCACGCCTGCTGAGCCTGTGCAGGCTGCTGCTGCTGCTGCTGCTGCTGCCGCCAAGGCTGTTGCTGGTCCTCCTCCTCCTGCTGCTGCTGCTGCCAAGCCCGCAGGTCAGGAGCCGCAGCGTCCAGGGGCTCAGCAGTGGTGGGCGGCTGCCACGGCTGTGCCTGTGCCCGTGGCGGCCCAGGCTGCATGGCCGGCGCTGCCTCGGTTGCCGCGGCAGGTGCAGGCTGCGGCTGCCAGGGCTGCTGCTCGCCAGGCGGCTGCCACTGCTGCAGCGGCTCCGGCACCAACGTCCCACCGGCAGGGTCGAGCGTGCCAGTGACCTGCTGCACCTCCTCCTGGGCTGCTTGCCATGCGTCGGTGGGCGGCGCTGCCTCTGCGGCCGCCTGCCAGGGATGGCTTGGCGGCGCTGCGTCGGCTGCCTGCCAAGCCTCAACGGGCTGCGCTGCGTGTCCCCCTGCCTGCCAGACCTGCTGCTCCGCTCCAGGCGCTGCCCCTGCCTCCTCTGGAGGCAGGCCAAAGCTGTCTGCCCAGTCGCTGGCACCCGCCACCGCCTCCTCCTGCACATGCGGCCCCCATCCCAGCGCTGCCGCTTCACCACCTGCTGCGACTGGCAGCTCGTCAGCCGCAACAGCCGCCAAGGCTGGCTCTGCAGGTGCTGTGGTCGCAGGCTCGGACGCGCCACCCACAGCAGGGGGCACCTGCGATGCAGCCCCCACCGCCGCCACATCACCCATGCCAGAGCTGGCAGCTGGCAGCGCCGCGGCATCAGGCTGCTCAGGCTGAGGCTGGTGCTGCTGCTGCTGCTGAAGCTCGGACTGCTGCTGTTCCACCGCCGGCTCCGGCACCTGCCGCTGCTGCTGCTCACTGGCTGCAGCGCCTCCCTCGCTGCCAGCAGCAGCAGGCGTGCGGCTGTGCTGCTGCCACTGCTGGCTGCCTGCGTCCCACCAGTAGCGCCAGCCATCGGCGGCGTCGCACCAGCAGTACCCAGCATCATCGCACCAAGTGGTGGGCTGCGCAGCAGGACAGGGGTTGGCAGGGGGAGGGTGTTGGTGGAAGAGGTACACGTCGAGACGCAGCGCAGAAGTGTGGGCTCACCCGCGCCTCCCTGCCAGCCGGACTCCTGCCGCAGCCAGCCTGACCTCTCACCTCTGTCTGCTGCCCGCCGCTGGCCCCTGCTGCAGCCGTGGCGGCAGGCTGTTTGCCGGCGGTGCCGGCAAAAAAAGCCCCCCCTGCCGCCAGGTCTTGCTGCACCTCGGGCGCGGCCCCGGCAAAGCCAAAGCCTTCCGCGGCTGCCTCATCCGCAGCCGTGGGGCTGCATATGTCCTGCGGCAGAGAGCACAAAGGAGGCAAAGGCATGGGCAGCAGACGAACCTTTGTGTGTTGTTTGGAGAAAGCAGGTGCGCTGGGTTGGCATGGAAGCACCTCCCTGGCAAGGCCCCCCGCCGCCGCCGCCGCCCCCCCCCCCCCCCCCCCCCCCTACCGGGCTGGCCTCACCTGCAGATCGCATGCAGGCATCGCCTCCTGCTCGTGCAGGAAAGCATCGGCGCCGCCTGCTGCACCGATTGCGTCGAGGTCGAGGGCGTCGGGTGCGGCAGCAGCAGCAGGAGCCGCGGTCGGTGGCTGCTGCTCCGGCTCCACCTCAGCGGCGCACAGCGCAGCAGGCGACCGCTGCCAGATGCTCAGTGACGCCTCTGTGGCTGTCGGCTCGCCAGGTGGGGCCAGCTGCTCCGCCTGCATGGCTGGGACTGCTGGTGCCGTCGGTGCTGCCGCAGCTGCTGTTGCGGCGCCGGCTGGCTCTGTGCTGGCCGCTGGAGGGATGGCCCCAGCCCAGGGCTGGGCCGTCCCCTCGGGCTCAGCCTGCGCACCTTCTGCCGCGTTGCCCCAGGTGCTGCTGGCGGGCCCGCCGGGCTGCGCCGCTGCTGCCGCTGCCATGTATGCTACCGCATCCGCAGGCCAGGCAGCGTCGCTGGCGGTGCGCTCAAAGGGCATGGCCGCAGCCTGACCCCAAAGCGTTGCCGCAGGCGCAGCGTCGGTCAGGCTGCCGTCGCCAGCGTCCCAGCTGCAGCCTGCGCCCTCTGCCTGCCACCCTGCAGACAGGCCGGCCACAGGAACGTCTGGTCCAGGTGTTGCTGGCGGCGTCTCCGCGCTCAGGTCGTCAAAAAAGGAGTCGGCTGCCTGCTGCCCTAAGGCGAGGCCTGCCGCCGCCGCTGGCTGCCAGGGCCCCGGCACCAGCAGCTCTGCCGCAAAGGACTTTGGCTCATCCCAGGGCGCTGCCTGCTCCTGCTGCTGCTCCCAGGGTGCTGCTGCTGTCTGCTGAGCCCACGGCTCTGCAGCTGGCTCAAGACCGCTGCCGAGGGAGGCAGGCTGGTGCTGCCCCGCAGCGTGGCCCGACTGCTGCTCCGCCCCCTGCGCCGCCTGCTGCGCCTGATCCCAAGGCGCCGCCTGTGCCGCCTGCTGTGCGCACTCTTGTGCCACGGTCTGCACCTCCCAGGCCTGCGCCTGCTCCTGCACCTGCCGCGCCGGCTCTGCTGCTGCTGTCGGCTGCTCCCAGGCCTGCGCCTGCGGCGGCGGCTGCTCGAAGAAAGCGCTGGGGGAGCCGGCCTCGTGCTGCGGCACAGCCAGGTCGAAGGCTGATGCCTCATCTGCAGGTGAAACAAATGGGTGGGCAGGAGGGGGAGCGCACGCCGAGCTCACGACACGCGCGCTTGCTCACGCAGCGCACCGTGCCCGCTCATTCGCCCCAGCAGCACCGCCGGCCCTCCCACCACCCAGCTCACCCTCGGTGGACCCAAACAGCGGCTTCAACACCACTTGAAAGGAGGTGGCAGGCTCCAGAGACGCCTCCCACACCGGCTCAGCCTCCTCCGCACACAGTGCCTCGCCAGGCTGGCGGCGCGGTGGAGGTGGGGCAGGCAGCGCCGCTGCCGGCTCGGCACTCCCTCCTCCTCCTCCTGCGCCTGCGCCTGGCTGCGCTGCCGGCTCTGCGCCGTCGCAACCCTGGCCCTGCTCGTCGACGCCGAGCGCTGCCGCCGCTGCCGCCATCAGCGATGGCTGGCGTGCGAGCGGGGAGATGTGCTGGCTGCTTGGCTCCGACCCCAGCTGCACCACCGACCCAAAGCCGTGGCTCACGTCGCTGTCGGCGCCGCTGTGCGTGGGCAGCGCGCCTGGCGAGGCGTCGCCGCTGCTGCCGGTGCTGGGCAGTGCCGAGGCGAAGCGCAGCGGGTGCAGCGGCGGGGCGGGGTGCCCCATGCCCCTGCCAATGCCCAGCCAGCTGCCCTCTTCCCCTTCCTCCACGCCGCTGCTGCCCAGCAGGGGGGGGGCGTCGACAGGCTGGGAGCTGCTGGGTGGCTGGGGGGGGGACGCGTGCAGTAGCTCCAGCCCCTCTGCTGCAGGCGGTGCCGCTGCAGAGGGCTGGGGGGACGCAGCTGGCTGGCCCGCTGCTGCTGCAGGCGGTGCCGCTGCCTGACCTGGTGGCATCCCAGCTGCTGGCGGGCCGCCCCGCGCGGCAGCGCCTGCTCTCGGGCGCCCTGGCGCTGGCACCGCAGCTCCACCTGAAGTGGCAGACCGCGGCTGCCCGCCTGTGGCCGGCTGACCTGGCGGGCGCACGCCTGCAGCAGCAGAGGCCGCACGCGGGGCCGCGCCAGGGAGCACGTAGCGCTGCTGCAGGCGCTGCGACGGGCTGCTCAGCGGGCTGCTGCTATGGCGGGGCGACAGCACAGCGCCGCCTGCCACTCCCGCTTGTGAGGCTGGCCCATAAAACCCGGCGGTGTGAGGCGGCGCCAGCGGTGCTGCCGCTGTAGCAGCAGGCTCTGCAGCAGCGGGCACCTGCGGATCCTCTGCGCCTGTCACGATCTGCGCAGCAGCTGCTGCCGGTACTGCTGTCAGCAAAGACGTGGCCGGAGGCGGCGGCTGCTGCTGCTGGGTGGTGGCACGTGGCTGCTCCTGCTGGGTGGTGCGTGCCGGTGCGAGCCGTGCTGCTGCTGGCTGCACGGCGGCCTGGGGGGCTGGCCTGCTGCTGACGCCGACCACTGCACCATCGGGGCGCTGCGTTGCCGCTGCTGCTGGTGCGACGGGCGATGGCGCTGCCGGCGTGGCTGCGGGTGGGGCCGTAGCGGGCGGTGATGCTGGTGAAGGCGCCGCCTCATCCTCGTAGCTCTCTACCTTTTTCCTCCGCCGCTCCATGGCTTGTAACGGCGGCTGCACGGAGTGGCGGCACGGGTAGTTGGAGTGAGTGCCACGCGACGAGCACTGAGAACGAGCGGCGCCGCAAATGATCGCCGGCGGCGGCGGAGGTGAGCCATCGGGGCCGCCGTCGGCTCATCTGCCGCGCGTTATGTTGCAGCGCATCCTCCCGCAAAGGCGCGCGTTTCAGGAAGAGAAAAGCGCGGTGGCGCGGAGGAAGGCGCCGGAGGAAGCGGCGCGCCCAGGCCTCACACAGCCTCCACATCTATCCGATCGCCGGCAGGAGAGCCGTCGATGACCAGACCACTAACTCCCGACCACTTGGCCCCACTCTGGGTGCCCGCTCACCCGATGCCGTGTCAGGGGATGAACAGAGACAGATGCGACGAGAGTAATCAGGCGATGCCGGCTGCAGGACAGTTCATTGCCGCGAGGCGGCGCCATGGCGCGCCACATCCCCGCGTGCCGCCGTCCCGCTATGCTGCACTACTCACGTTGACGGGAGAAAAGGATGGTTACATGGTGGTCAGCATAGGTAGTGTGTTCGCTATTAGGAGCAGGCGCAACCCACACCGCAACAAATAGCTCGAGCTCCCACAGCGGTGGGCCCACTGCTGGGCCGCAAACGTGCGTGAGGTGCGGCGGGGGCAACGAGGTACTGGGGGGCGTGGTGTGTGGGTTGGTGAGTCTCGTCATGGAGAGCTTGGTAGGCATGGCTCAGGCGGCGGGGGTCGTGCCAAAGAGCAGGAGCCGACGGGTGGGGTGAGCTTGCAGGTACAAAAGGGCGGTGGGGTGAGAAGTATTGGCGGGGCGTGTGGTGCACATGCGCCGCGAACTGTCACCGTGAAGTCACTGGGTGGTTGGTGAAGGTTGGTCGCCCCCTCCGAATTGCTTTGTTTCAGGGCGGGAAGGCATCAGAGACACCCCTTTACGTTCCTTTAGGCCAGAGAAGGATCCTGGACCACAACAGATGCTGTTATGTGAATTTTGCCGCCGGTGAAGCCGGTGAAGTGCAGTGACGGTGGTGAACCGGCGGTGAAGCCCTGCCCGGGCGGCCGACACCGACGCCTCAGAGAGTGTGTTATGCATTCCTGGAGGCCGGTGCACCTCAACTTGATGCTCCCATACAACTCCCATACAACCAGCCTGGCCCCAGTTGGTGTAGGGTAACACACTGACGCACGCAAGTGGCCACGCAGGCGCAGCCTGCCGCCACCCTCGCCCTCCGCCCCCTCCACCCACCACCAGCCCGCCGCCGCCCTCCCACCATGCACGCAATCCACGCTCAAGTGCCGCAGCAGCTGTGCGGCAGCCACGCATGGGCGTTTGGCAGGCCTCCGTTGTCATGGAGATGTTTGGTGTGTTGCTCTTGCACTGCCTGCCTATGAAGGGGTGTGGGTGGGAGGGAGGGGGGGGGGAGGGATGAGGGGCGCCGCATCCAGGCCTTGATGTGCCACACTGTCCTGCTCGCACACCCTCACCCATGGCTCCCCCTTGTGCCCCTCCCTTGCTGCAGCTGCCTGGCACGGCCGCTGGCCTGCCACACGCAACTGGCCACAAAGCGCAGTAACACGCCGCCGCAACCAATGCACACAGCACAGGTGTGTGTGTGTGTAGGGGGAGGGGGAGGCTTGTGCACGCCGGCTTCCACATGCGGGGTGCTCCGCACGCCACACCTGTTTCCAACGTAGTTAGTTACAGTCACCACGCACCAATGCCCCCCGCCCTCCACACTCCCATCCTTCCGCGCTGCGCAGCTGCGCGGCCCTTCTGATGCCGACGAGCTCTGCAACGGAGTCAGGTTGCCCTGGCCTGCAATGGTTGCAGCAACCGGGGCAGTAGCTAGCAACGGCTGGGGGGGGGGCTTGTAGGCAGCAGTCAGGCCACGTACCAACCTGCATGCTCATTTACCTAGCTTACTAGCGCATTACCTGCCCTGCCCCATTCCAACCCTGTCTGAGAAATCTTATTACCAAGCATTACCCAAGCAGCTCAAGCATTACTGTAAGGCTTCTTGACTGGGTGAAAGCGGTGAATTCACAGTGACTTCAGGGGGTGCTCCATTGATGAACTTCGCGGTGAATTCACAGTGACTTCAGGGGGTGCTCCATTGATGAACTTCGCGGTGAATTCACCAGATGGCTGGCCGGTGAAGAAAAAGTGAATTCGCGGTGAAGCCACCATGTGCGCTTGTGTGGGCTGGGTTGTGAAGAGTGAGGGGTGCGCGGGTGCAGGCGCTGGGAGGCGTGATGGATGGATAGAGCAGGGCGTGGGTGGGTGGGTGGGTGGGGTGGATAGGTGGCAGTCTTGGGAGGCACGCATGCGGGTTGGGCGGTCAGCAAGGGTGGGCGGCAGCCGTGACCAGCATGCGCACGCGCAGCCTCGTTCGGGAGTGAGGTCGCAGTGTGAAGTCAAGGGGATGCAGGGTGACACAGGAAGGGGTGTATTTGGAGGGGGGTCCTCCGTCGGGGTGCACCGGGTGGCGGCGCCGCACAAGCCTGCTGAGCATGCAGGGCGATCAATGAAATCAGTCCGGCACAGCGGCACAGGACCAGCACTGCCGACAACGCAGGGGCCTGAAATTATAATAAAAAAGGGAGGAGCGACAGGGCAAGGGCCGAGGACAGCGGCAGGGCTTGCGGAAGAAACAGTAGCAGTCGGGGGTGCGCAGCCGGAGGCAGCGGGGGGAACCGTATGAGACGTTGGCACACGCCGCGCCGTGCCTCGCCTGCCTGCGCGCCCAGCCTCCTCCTCTGCTGAGGCGGTACGCGACTCAGACGGGGGCCGTCACCCACGTGCGGCATTTCACATCGTCATAGCCACGCTGCCCATTGCAGTCGCCGTCGATCCCATCTGCAGGGCAGGCAGGATGGCAGGCAGGGCGCTTGGTGGACGTGGCCGCAAAGAACGGGGCAGGCAGGGGTAGTGGTGCTGCACCGCACAGTGAGGCGTGCACCTCCCCCCGCCCCTCGAACACCCACCCACCCACACCCGCACACACCCACACCACATCCCCACGCCCACATTCGCAGCTGCCTGCCACCGCCGCTGCCGCCGCCAGCCCATAGCCACCGGCCCCGGAGGCAAGTCACACGCCACCACCAGATCTTATCTTAATTCCCACCACCGTACACACGCACTCTTAACACGCCCGCACCCACCACCCTCCCTCCTCTGCTCACTTGTGCAGGTGAACTGCGTCTCCGCGCCGCCCGCGACCCGCCGGCAGATGGCCAGGACCGCCAGCAGGCTGTTGGTGCTGGGCATGCGGCGCACCACCAGGCTGGCTGCGCTCAGTGAGTAGGCCTGGCCAACTGTGTGTGGGTGGGGGTTGGGGGGGGGGGGGGGGGGGGTGCGGGGGGGGGGGGGGCCTCAGCTGGCAGGGATGGACGCAGCGGAGGGAACGGGGCCCGACGCAAGGGTCAGGTGATGGGGCCTGGTGCCACGTGGCCGCCAGGCTTGTCACAGCCGGAATGCGCAGCGCTGGAGCATGCAGCCCTGCTGCGGCCTGCCCCGCCCACCGCCCTGCCCGGGCCCGCCCCGCTGCGTGCCTGCGAGTGAGCCGATCCACCGGGTGGGCTGGGGGTCAAAGGTGTGCTGGATGTTTGAGTTGTAGATGTGCACTCGGTCCTGCACAGGCAACAAGGGAGGGGCACGAGTCCACGTTGCACGCGCGCACCGACGAGCGGCCCATCGGGCGGCAGCGCTGCCCCTCCCCTGCATGGCACCCCACCTTGAGGTTGTCCTCCAGCCACAGGTCCCCGTTGTTCTTGGTGCGCAGCCCCATGAAGATGGGCTGCAGGGTGGAGGAGGCCCAGGTGGCGGGCAGGATGCGCACTGCGCCGGTGCGGTACACAGACTGCAGGGGGGGAGGGGGGCCGGGGGCGGCAACGCTGTTTGCTTTGTGGTGGGCCTCGTTCAGTGCTCACCACATTGCTTTCCCTTTCCCTTTTATTGCTAACCACACTGGCACACTGCCGCCCCCTGGTCCCTCGGTTCCGCACCCGCCGCACCGCCCACCTGGCTGCCGACGGTGATCGTGATGGTGGAGCCCGCCGGAAGCGAGGTGCCGTTGACCTGCACCGCGCTGGTCCACCCCATCTGCCAGCCGTGCGGCTGCAAAAGGGGGGGCGGGGAGGGAGGGAGGCGGTTCGGATGGGGAGGGTGTGGAAGCCACAGAGGGGCAGCACCGCTGGGATTCTTTGGGGGTGGAGGACTGAAGCGCAGCAGTGTGCATGCCGGATGCAGGGGACGTGTCGCCGCCGCGGGGCAGCACAAGGCGATGACGAGGACGAGGCAGGTCAGTCGGTGGGTCTGCTCACCGTGTTCCAGCAGCGGTCCTGGCAGCAGTAGCCCATGGTGCACGTGTCGTCGGCGTAGCTGTGGCAGGGAGGCAAGGGAGGGGGGCAGGGGGTGTGGACGTCAGGCTGTGGCTTCAGGAATATCTGGCATGTGGGGCGAGGGTGAGAAAGCGGGGGTGGAGGGAGGGGGTGGAGGGAGGGGGTGAGGTGAGGAGCGGTGAGGTGAGGAGCGGTGAGGTGAGGAGCGGTGAAGGGACGTGTTCTGGCGGCTGGCGGCTGCCCGATCTGCGCCCTCCCACCTGCGCCCTCCCGTCCCCCCCCCCCCCCCCCACCCACACACACCCCACCCACCCCCACCCCGCTCCACACTCACTCATCAAACACCCCGTTGACGACAGCGCCGCTGTGTTTCATGAACCTGCACCAGGTTGTGCAGGTGGGTGGGTGGGTGGGTGGGCGGGCGGCCGGGTGGGTGATCCTGGACTTTGAACACACTTGAGGCATAGCGCGGCGCCTGCAGCGGCATGCGGAGCTGCAGCCACACGCGGCACTTGTCGGCCATCCATCCTCTGCCCATGCCCCCTCAGCCCAGACTCACATGTTGTGGCCTATTTCATGGACGATGGCCTGCGGCGTGCCCCACATACCAAAGCCAATCCTGCAGGGGCGGGGGAGGGGCGGGCAAGGTGACCGGGGCAGGTCAGGCCATCAGCAGCTGGGCGGCACCACCCAACTGCAGCCACTTGAGTTGCCGCCTGCCCCAGAGCTGCCGGCCACGCCGCAGCCCCGCCCAGGCCCGCACCCACCATGCCCGGCAGCTGTACGAGCCGTCACACCCCACGTAACCCTGGCCTACAAAGTCGCAGGTGCCGGGGGGGGTGAGGTAGACCCTGGGGGAGGGGGGGGGCGGAGCATGGCAGGGTTGGGAGGGCTGGGCAGGCAGGGATGCAGAACCACGCAGCATTTTGAGCAGCACGCTCCCACCAAAGCAGCTTGCAAACTTAGGCGGCAGCAGCAGCTGCAGCAGCAGGCTGCAACGATGTCCAGCGCCCGCCCCCGCTGCCGCCGCCGCCGCCCCCCCGGCGCGCCCCCCCCCCCCCCCCCCCCCCCCACACACACACACACACCCACCCACCCACCCACCCACCCCACCACCCCCACCCCACCCCACCCACCCACCCCCACCACCCACCCACCCCCACCACTTCCACACACACACACCCACCCACCCACCCACCCACACCACCACCCCCACCCCACCCCCCCCACCCACCCCCACCACCCACCCACCCCCACCACTTCCACCCACCCCACCACCACTCACACACCCACCCACACCCACACCCACATACCCACCACCACCGCCCACCACCACCACCTCACTTGTATCGGAACGCGTTCAAGTTAATACCCAACTGGCGCAGCCGCGTATCAGCGGCGTCAGCCATGCCATTGAAGTCGTCAAAAGAGCAGGCTGCAGCAACAGGAAGTAGGTGGGCGCTGGGTCGGCATTGAGGCGGCCACTCGCAGCAGTGGGTGGGCGTGAGGTCGGCGGGTGTGATCGGTGTCTGGGCATTTGCTGGCAGTGGTGGCCCTGTGTTGCAGGTGCAGTGGCGCCTCAAGCTGGCTGGAAGCTGTGTCGAAACCCGCAAGTGCGGAGGAATGCGCACGCGGCACCACTCACTGCTGCTTGCGGTCCACTTGGCGCCAGAGTTGCTGCAGCAGGGCGAGGAGCGCGGCAGAGAGGTGTGGGGTCGGTGCCCCAGCACGTGCCAGGTCGTGCGCAGAGCCCCAAAGCACCACGCCACCGCGCCTCGACTGTGTGCGCCTGACTCGCGCGCCGACCCATGCCGCTGCCGCTGCCTCTCACTTTGTGCCCGAGCAGGGGATGCGCACTATGTCTGTGACGTTGCTGTTGGTCATGTTCAGGCGGCTGCGCTGGTAGGAGCAGCGGTTGAAGGCAGCCGCCACGGTGGGGGTGCTGCAGGCAGGCAGGGGGAGGGGAGCTGGGTGTGTGTGTGGGGTGAGCAAGCCTGCGCCAGCCTGCGCCTGCCTCGTTGTGCACACCACCCACGCATGACGCTTGGGCGCTGCCACGCACGGGCGGCACTGCCGTTGTGGCCACCGTGCTGGTACGGACACGCATGGCACCGTGCTCCCCACCCACCCACCCACCCACCCGCCCACCCACCCAAATGCCGCCAGCTCAGAGAACACCTCTTCCTGAATGTCTGCCCTGGTCATTGTAGGCAGCGAGGTGCCCGAGCAGGCAACACCAGAAGAAAACGTCGCCGCAACTGAGGGCAGGCAGGGGCGACGGTGGGGTGGGGTGGGGTGGGGACGGTGGGTGAGTCGGTGTGTGGTGGTGGTGGCGGTGGTGTGTGTGGCACAGCAACAGCGCGGCCCATTTGTGCTGGGTAAGAGGTGAGAGTGGAAGCGGGAGGAGGAGGAGGACACGCCAGCTCGCAGCCAGCAACGTCAGCCCCCCCCGCCCCCCCCCGCCCCCCCCCCCGCCCTGCCCCTACTTGGTATGACCAGCGTGCTGATTGTGGGGTTGATCAGCTGGTTGGTGACCACAGGCAGGCCAGCACCAGCCAAAGGGTTGCCTGCCTCAATCACGCTGGGGGCTGCGCAAGCGGGCGGCGGGGGGGTACCGGTGCAGGCCTGGGACCCGCTGTCGGGGCACAGCGGCAGCGACCGTGCGGGCAGGAGGTCAAGGGCGTGGAGCGCATGATTGGGAAGCAGCAGTCGCTGCGCAATCCTCCGCTGCGGCTGGTGGCACCCTGTTGCTCACATCCCCCGCCCTGCCGCCGATGCCGCCGATGCCGCCGATGCCGACGCCGCGGCTGTCGCATTTGCGGGCGCCGCCGCTGGCCGGCGGGGCACCCTCCCCTCGGCGCCGTCGAGCAACTTACCCTGCACAGCGGGCTCCGGTGCCACGCGCGCCCCCGTCGCCGAGGTGATGGTACCGGAGAAGCAGCTGCTGGCTCCAGAGCAGGAGGTTGACTGCTGCTGCAGGCGGCGTGCGGCGGAGCCCCCCCACACGCCAGATACGGTGATCTTCATGCCCGTGTGCAGCCCCTCCAGGGCGGCGGGGTCGGTCTGTACCAGCACACGCCTGCCTTTGTCGGTCTCCACCGCCAGCATTCTGGAGCGGGCAGGGTAGAGGGCACTGTGTGGGAACCGGTGATCAGGGCTATGCCAGCGCCAGTACCATCTGAGCGGGGGCGGCAAGACCACTGGTCAACTTGTCAACCTGCCGGCCCGTGGCCCCGCCCAGCGCACTTGCGCTCCGTCTGCGGCCTCCCCCCAAATGTTGTTGCGATCACGAGGGCGGTACCTGGAGGGGAATGCGCAGGGAGCAGGTCTTGTCGAGCGCCGGGGCATGCGCATGGCAGGCGCTTGCAGGTCTACCACGTCCGCTAGGCCCCGTGACCTCACCGCTCAGGGTGTCATGTTTCTGGTACAGGCTTCTCGCACTGGCGTCAGCCAACAGGGCGGCCAGCAGCGCCGCGCACAGGGCCAAGCGCCTGGTCGTGCGGGTGGTGTGCGTCATTTGAGCTTCCAAATCAATTCAAGGCTGAGGAACAAGCAGCACGGTCGTCGGCATGGTCACCGAGCATGAGTCGGCGCCCGCCACGCACGCCCTCCCTCACCAGTGAGGTCACCTGTACATGTAGGCTCATTGTCAAGTGACCTTTCGCAAGCTGACCTTTCTTCACGGTTGGTGCCTCCGTGCTGCGCCAGCACTCTGCCCTGGGCGGGCGAGCCAACCCGTCAGGGCTGGGCTGCCGGCGGCCGCCCGCCGACGGTTGCCTTCCGGCCGGCTGCCGCTTCTGCCTGCTCCTTTTGGGTAAGAGGCTCCAGGCTCGGTAAGCAGGAGCATGCAGTGCGCACACGGGATCAAGTCACAGCGCTTCAGAACAGGCAGGGCCGCGCCTGCCGTGGGAGAGCGTCCTGTGCAGCGGCAAACTCGCGCGGTGAGGCCGGCCGCCACCGCCGCCGCCGCCGCCGCCGCCGCCATGCCGGCTATAGCACCTCCCCCCTCAGGGCGCCCCGCAACCCATGTAACCTCCCGCTGTGGCTAGGCCATCGACTGGCAAAGCAAACGACGCCGATGGGGAGGGGCAGGCAGCCCAAAGCGGATGGCGACTCTGCCGGCAACTCTACCGCCGCTGGGGCAGTACCACACGTGGCCACCAGCCTGCCCAGACACGGCGGCTTACAGTATGACACGGCGGCTTACACTGTGTGACGGCATGGCAGCCAGCAGGTGGCAGCACGCGCGATGACACCTCCAGTCAGCCATGCTGCATTCAGGGGAGCAGTGGCACTGCTGGCGGCAGCCGCCGCAGCGCGTGCCGGGCGAATTGATGGCAATCAAGGGAGTTGCACGCGACGGGTCACGGAAGCGGCGGGCGGCGGCTGCTGAGGCGCCGGGCGGGCGGAGCGGCGGCGGCGCGGGGCGGGTCAGCCTGGAGAAGGCCCAACGCGTGGGGTGCAGAAAGTATTGTTTTCGGGGCCCCCGGCGACGGCGGTGTACACACTACTACCTGCGTGTGTATCACATCAGGCAATCAGGAAATTCTTGGGAGCAGCTCAGCGCCGGTGTGCCCCACCGCCGCCACCCGCGTTCACTTGCGCCGCCAGACCATTGCGTGGGAGCAGCCCCACTGAAACTTGCGGCGGTGCTCGCGGATGAGGAAGGGCACCTCCGCCTCCTCCACAAGGTCAAAATGCACTGCATGCAGGAAGGGGCGAAGGCATGAAGAGGGGGACGGGGGGGAAGAGCGGCGAGGCCAGGGTTGTTGGGGTGTGCAGCGGCGCGGCGGGTCGCGGGGCAGGCAGGCCAGGCCTTGCGCCGCGGGCAACACCGGCCATTACGCCGCTGCGCACCCTCGACCAACGCCCTCCCTGCTGCCAGCTCCTGCTTCACCCCCCCCCACACCCACACCCACCCACCCACCCGACAGTATGGCTTTCAGCGTGTCTGCAGACCACACAGCCTTGCCCTCCTGCAGGCAACGGCAGGGACGGGGGCAGAGGCCAGGGATCAGGAGGGCGAACACAGCGCGCAGCTCAGCAGCCGGCACGCAGCCACATCCGCAGACCCCACCACGACTGGAGGCCAGACAGGTGCCATGCCGCCCCACTCCCTGCTTCCCCAGCGCAGCCGCCGCCACCGTCGCCCCTGCCGTCCCCCTCACCGCATCCGTGTACCCTCCCAACCAGCTGCCCTTGTCCGTCCACGCAGGCAGCCAAGAGAAGGGAGACACCAGCACCAGCACGCCCCCTCGGCGCAGCAGCGAGGTGCAGCGCGCAAGGAAGGCGGCGGGGTCGGGCAGCCGGCACAGCAGGTTGGCGGCGAGCACTGCGGGGGGGGGGCAGGTCGGGCGTCAGGGCGGGCGACGCATGCACGCGCCGCGAGGAGGCAGGCAGGGGCTGCGGGGAGGCAGGGAACGGTTGCAGGCAGGGCATGCAGTTGCAGGCAGGGCATGCAGGTGCAGGCAGGGCGTGCAGTTGCGGCACTGCGCACGGCCGTGAAGTGCCCGCCCGCCCTCCCCCCCGACGCCCACCGCTCTTGCCCGCCCGCACCTGCATCCACCTGCCCCAGCTCGGCCGGCAGGTTGCATGCGTCGCCCTGCGCAGCAATGGAACGGGGCAGCGCAGTGAGGTGCCACACCGTACTCAGTTTCATGCCGGGGGCATGCAGGGTAAGGGACACAACGGGGCGCTGCCACGGGTGGGTCACATAGCGGGCGGACACATGGCGGCGCGGCGGGCGGCAGGCACCACCTGCTGGAAGCGCACGCGCCCTCGGTCAATGTCCTCTGCCACCGCCGCCACCCGCTCCACGGTCAGCGCCCCCTCTTCCACAGCACGGTACCGCATCCACCCCCGCTCCTTCATAGTCTGGTGCGGGGCAGGCGGCGGTGGGGCGGGGTACCGCGTACGGTGTGTTTTAAGCAGGCAGGCGAGGGTTCCGGGGCGGGCAGGGCCACCGTCTGCTCGGGAGCGTCCTGCACAGCGCTGCGTGACAGCCACGCGCAAGTTAATCACGGCAGGGGAGGTGAAGGCGCTTGGCACAATAGTGGCAAAGTAAGGCCGCCCGGGCAGGGCGGCGAGCGCGGCGCTGCCGACACCCAGGCGGTACCACCGCCAAGTGCCCCCCCATCCTGCACTGCGGTGCTGCGCGCCCCTCCCCCGCTGATGCCGGCCACCCCCTCCTGTGCATCCATCAAGCGCAGCAGGGAGCGTGGGCAGCACAGCGCGGGCCCTCCGCAGGGTGGACGGGCGCCGGAACTCACGTTTGCCGTGTTCACAAACGTCTGCGAGTAGTCGATGCCCAGCACATGGGGGAAGGCACGCGCCAGCTCAAAGGTGGCTCCCCCCACCGCGCAGCCAACGTCGATGGCCAGGGGCGGCTTGCGCTCGCCTGGCAGGGCCGGGCAAACGGGGGGGGGGGGGGGGGAGGCAAAGGGGTGACTGGGCGTGCGGGCCGCCTCGCAAGCGGCGCCGCCCACTGCGCGGCCTGCGTTGAGCATGGGCGGTGCATGCCATGGAGGTGCGTGCCCACATCGCCTGCCTGGGGCCCCAAATAAGACAGGAGCAGCACTCTGACGCTTTGCTGGGTGCACATCCCCCGGCCAGCCCGCGCACCCGTGAAGTCTTGCAGCGCCGTGCAGTGCCGCTCGCACAGCATGGCAAGCCGCTCCGCAAAGCGCAGCGCCTCCTGCAGGCACACACGACAAGCCAGGGTGGCGGGGGGCACAGGGCGGGGGGTGCAGCGTGTGTACAAGTGCCGGTGCTGACAACACCACCGACGTTTCACAGTCATGCGGTGCACGGAGTTCCTGGGCTGCCGACGCACGCCCCGCTGCCGGCCGCACACCCTCGCTCCTTGCTCCTCCACGCCCCTGCCCCAACAGCATGCCTGGTGTGCCTTTGCACCATGCAATCTAACAGCCCACCTTTGGGCCGCAGTCGTAAGGCAGGATGTCCTCTGGCCGGCCGTAGTGGAACTGCCGGCAGGTGGGCGGGCGGGCGGGGGGGAGGGGGGGGGAGGGGGGGGGGGGGGGGAGCGGGGGGTGCGCGGCATGGGCAGGGGCACTGGTACTGAACACGTTTCGCCGGCTCTTCCCCCCATCTACGTCTCCGCAGCAGCAGTACCCACCAGCCCCAACCCCGTCCTCACGCTGCGCGGTACCAGGCACCCTGCCCCTGGTTGACAAGCGTATGGCGCGGAACAGCAGTGAAAGAAGCAAACACCTGCAAGTATTCGTCCACAGCCTTGCGCGTCTCGTAAGCGCCAGCGCCGCCGCCAGCAGAAGAGGTGGTGCTGCGCCCCTCGTCCGTGCCTGCCGCTGCAGCGGTGGCGGGCAGCAGGCCGCGGCGGCGCGCGCGGCGAACGAGCGCCGGGAGCACAGCGGCGGCGGCGGCGCCCGCCAGCAGCAGCAGGGCACGTTCACGGGCCACGCTGCCTGGTGCTGGAGACGCAAGTAGCGACATGCTGGCCGGTGGGAGGGCTGCGCCAGAGGAGGAGGCCCGGGAGCAGTGCGTCAGGCGGCGGCGGCGGCGGCAGGTGCAGCCGGACTGACGCATTGCGCTCGCCAGCGCGTGCAAAGCACTCAATACGGCCGCCACAGCTATTTGAATGGAGGACTAAGCGCGGCAGAGGGCCACGCGAGGACTTCCGGAGAAAAAGCACCGGCTCGGCGCAAAAACCTCTCCGATGTCGTAGCCTCTTGATCAACGGACTGGCGAGCGGCGCAGGTGCCGCAAAGGCCAGCCTGACGGCTCGAGCCTGTCCCTGCTCAGTGCTCACCTGCTCGCGCGGCCCGGGTTCTCTGAGTAATCTGAAGACGTGTTCACGCAAGATGTATAGGCGGCAAAGGCGGGGTGACTGGCTCGAACGCCGCCGCGGCACGGGGTTGGCCAAATTTGCAGGGCGAGTCGTGCCTGGGCAGCCGTTTCCACTGATGTCCGGTGCACTTAGACGGTTTTCCGCTCTTGTACCAGTCAGCACTCAAATGCACCCCGGACTGCTTGTTCCCACGTGCCCTGAGCTGTTCTGAGCGTCGCGCGTCGCGCGCGGGCGCTCTCAGATGAGCCCGCAAAGATTGCAGGTCTTCCCCCCTGTTGATCCGTATTACGCATTCCAAAGGTCTTCATGGTTGGACATAAGCTGTTATAAGCCACTGCTTCCAGGCTGAAAGTGAGAATGTTCAGTGGAATGGTGCGGCGCGCGCTTAGCTTGCCGCGCAGCTGCTGCCCAGCATGACAGCCGGCTCAAGCGCGCCCAATGGTCATCCGGCCGCATCCTTCATCTCGTTGTCACATCTTGCTGCTGGCACCTGCTCCCGGAGCACAACACCCAGGTGCCGTGAATCGTTTTGCGCACGCTGCACGCCTCCCTGCCAGCCGCGCCCCTCTCAGCAGCACCGCTGCCTATGAATGGTGCGGCAGCGAGCCGCGGCTCAGTGACCGTCGCTGTGCCACCACACGTTTGAGCACCGCCGCCTACCGCTCACCGTCGCTCGCCTTTGTCCCTGCAGCCATGGCGCCCGCAGAGGAAGCGCCTCGTGTGCGCTCCGCCTCCATTGGTTCCATGTCCTCGCTGCTGCTACAAGGCTGGGCCATGCTCGCCGACAGCTGCCCAGCCTGCGGGGTGAGTCTCCTCCGCTCCGCCGCCGCTGCTGTGCTCGCGGCGCCCGTCGGCATGCTGGCTCGATGCCAGCGCCCAGGGGTGCTTGCGCCACACCCACGCCTCCAAACTGTTCCTTCCCCTCCGCCGCAGGTGCCGCTGATGCGCCACCCTGCGGGCACCGTGCTGCTCTGCGTAAACTGCGGCCGTGACACCACGACTGCCGCTGATGGCGGCGCAGCAGAGCTGGCCGAGCCGCCTGCCGCTGCGCCCGCTGCGCCCGCTGGTCCTGCTGCAGACGCTGGTCCCGCTGGTCCTGCTACAGACCTGCAGAGCCTGCCCAACGGGCTGGGAAGCAGCGCCGTCAGCAGCGACAGCGAGGAGCAGGGGGGCGAGCCTGTGGTTGCCGCAGCTCCGCCGCCGCTGCGGGAGCGCCTGCGCCGTGCCGCCGGCATCTCAAGCGACCCTCCCGCTGACGGCAGCAGCGGCGGGCAGCGTGAGGATGCCAGCAAGGAAATAGCCGACCTGATGCTGCAGGGCTGGGCCATGCTGCAGGAACATTGCCCCCGGTGAGGTGGGGCTGGGGGTGGGCAAGCGGGGGCCGCGCGGATGGGTGGTTGTGAAGCACACGGGCCAAGCAGCTCTCGGAGCTCTCCTGCATGCTCTCACCCCACCTGCCTGCCCACCAGCTCTCACTCGGCCCCTGTCGCACCCCATGACCCCCAGCCCCAGGTGCCTCCACCCTCTGCTGCGCTCCCGCACCGACCGCCGCATCTACTGCGCCGCCTGCCGCATGTATGCGGTGTACGAGGGCGGGGCCGCCACTGCTGCAGCGGGCAGCGTGGCAGGCCAGGCTGCGCAGCAGCAGCAGCAGCAGCAGCCAGAGGCCCACCAGCCACAGGCGGGCCGTGGATCCGTGCGCCAGGCTGCGCCAGCGCCAGCGCCAGCGCCGGCGGCACCCTCTGCTGCCCCATCCATCCTGGCAGCTTCTGATGGCCTGGTGCCTTCAGCACCCACGCTGGGTCGCCATCTGCCCGCGGTGGATACTGCGGCAGATGCAGTGGCGGCACGGCTGGCAGACGCCACGTCGGCGCTGCGCGCGGCACCTCCGGGCAACGCGGGTACCGCTGTGGCGGCGGTGCAGCAGTGCGCTGCGGCATTGCAGGCGCTGGCCGAGTGCCACCGCGCGCTGGCGGCCCTGCGTTGCTAGGAAGTGAGGCTACGGCAGCAGTGTGCAGCGCGGCAGCTGCGGCGGCATGCAGGCGCAGGCGGGCACGGAAGACCCTGCGCCCTGCGCCCTGCTGCTCGCCGCCTTGCAAGGAGCCCCGCAGATCTTAAGTGTGAGCCAGAAGCCGATGGATTGCCCCCGGCATTGAGCCCCAGCCGTTTCGAGCTCTGACCCCACTTTCCAGGGCGTCGCCCCTCGCCTCCCGCCTCCTTGTTGACCAGTCGTGTTCCTGTAACCCTCCAACATTCATATCCCCATCCTCGCGTGAGCCGCGCCGCCCAGCCCGGCGCTTCCCGCACCACGGTCTCCCAGCCGCATGTCACTGGCTCGCTCGCTAGCTATAGCACTGCGCTACCCCGCTCCAATGCGCTCCTAGGCGGTCACAGCGCGATTAGGCCTGCACGGAGCCCGGCAGGCGAGGGCTCGCCCAGGGCGGGGCCACTGTCCGCCTCCCGTCGCCTGCCGGCTTGTGCCGCCGTGCGCGGCCGTGCGCCGCAAACACTGCTGTCCGCCAATTGAAGACTTCCCATCGCCAACCCTGCTTGCAGGAAAATGATGCGCAAGTTTGGAGCAGCCCTCGACCGCTCGGGCGCCAGCAGCCCGCGCGTGCACCCATCCAATGACGGCGCTGCCGATGCAGACGCGGCAGCGGCTGGCCCACGCCTGCAGAGCCCGCGTGGCGATGCCGCGGTGCAGGTCACAGTGCAGGCGGGGCATCCGCAGCAGGCAGAGTCGCTGCGCCAGCGGCACCAGCGCCTGCATCAGACCACCTCGCCAGAGGTCTTTGATGAGGGCGAGGCAGCAGCAGCAGCAGGCGCAGCAGAGGCGTCGTCCGGCGATGCAACGGCGTACAACGAGCAGGCGGCAGACTTGACACCAGAAGAAGCGGAGGCAGCAGAGGGCGGCGAGCCGACGGCGTGTGATTCTGACGGGGAGGCCGCCGGCGCGCTGCCCACCATCCCCGCTGTGCGTGCCAAGAAAGGCATGCGCATCTCATTTGCAGACACCACCACCGTCCTGTCGGCGGGCGGAAGCAGCGGGCTGGGCACGCCTGGGGCTGACGCGCCCGCGCCGCAGGCGCGCTCCCGCGTGTCCAGCCTATTCAAAAAGTCGCCAGAGGGGCCGCCCCAGGGCAAGCAGCCGCTGCAGCGCCGTGGCAGCTCGCCTCGCGGCAACATCCTGCGGCCAAGCATCATCCAGGGTGAGCGGGGGGGTGAGCAGGGGTGGCAGGGGGCGGGGGATTTGCGTTGAAGAGCCATCGCGGCGCTGTGCCTGCTGCGACAGCCCCCTTGCGTGCGTCTGCGTGCGCCTGTCACTCGCGCCGGCCTCACCTGAACCCTTGCCTGCCGTTCGTCCAGCCTTGCCCATCAAGCGGCCCAGCGGCGGCGGCGATAGCGAGGCGGGGTCGGACCGCAAGAGCTCGGGTGCGTGGTGGCTGGGCAGGGCGGGGAGGTGGGGGGACACTGCAGGCCCCGGCGCAGCAGCATGTCGCAACAGGAACTCTTGTATGGCAGGTGCGCACTGAAGCTGAGACGCTCCTCCGCCCCCGTTGGCACCCTCCTCCTGGGCTGGCTGCCCCCCTTCACACCTCACACCCTCCCACCGCACCTCTCCCCCTCTCCCCGCCGCCCCCAGTGTTCGACCTGCTTGACCGCAAGGGCAGCAAGCCGCAGTCCCGCTGGCGTGCCGCCCTGCTGCGCTTCCTGCAGTCTGGCTCCTTCCTGCTTGTGTCCCTCACGCTCACCATCATGGTGGGGGGTGGGTGACGGGCAGAGGGTTTGGAGCGGGCGGCAGAGCGAGGCAGGCAGATGGCCCGAGGGTGGATCAGCAGGGTGGCACGTCGTCACACCCCCCTCGCCTCCCCTGCGCACGCCCCGCGCCCGCACCTCACCACGCCGCAGATTCTGTACAGCGACAGCCTGCGCCAGGCTGCCTCCCCCAAGTCGTGGGACCCCCTCTTCCTGGCCTTCTCCTTCTTCGTGCTGGCCTTCTTCAGCTTCGAGGCGGGGGCCACATGCGTGGCCAACCCGCATTACGCGCGCAGGTGCGCGCTCGGCGCTGCACACGGCAGGGACGGCGGCTGGGCGGGGGCGGGCCCAGGGTGGCACGCCGGCGACGCCGCTTCCCCGTCAGTGTGCTAGCCTGCCCCCTGGCCTGCCCGTGTGCCTGCTCACTCAGCCGCGGCGCGCGCCCTTCCCCCCTCCTCCCATGACTGCAGCTTTTACTTCTGGGTGGATGTGGTTGCCACCCTGTCCATCCTGCTCGACATACTCGCAGTCATAGAGCCCCTGCTGACCAGCGTGAGAGGGGGGGGGGGGGGGCTCGTATGCACGGTGTGGCGCTGGATGGGGGGGGGACCACCGGGGCAGGAGGGCAGCCAACCATGGCTGGCTTTCAAGCAGGGCAGGCCAGTGGTGATGTGAAGCACAGCTGCCTCCCCCCCGCTGCCTTCCCCCCCCGCTGCCGCAGCGGCTCCGCCTGGTGGGCCCTCTCTACTGGTATCGCCTGCATGCACCCCCCACGGCACCCCCACCTTGATCCAACCCGCAGGCCAACGACGGCAACGGTGACGTGCAGCAGCGCAGCGGCATGGAGAATGCGGCACAGATCACCAGCGCATCCACGCGTGCGGCACGTCTGGCGCAGGTGTGTGCGTGTGCCTGGTGGCGTGGCAGCCACGGCGCAGCTGGCGGCTGCAGATCCGTGCCAGCTGGTGCCTGCTGAGGCTGGTGTCATCCAAGGCCTCACGCCCACCTGCCCAGCCTCTCGCTCCCCCTCGTGCGCGCAAGTGTCCACACACGAGTGCCCGCCCCTCCCTCCTGCCCTCCCTGCCTCTGCTTGCCCCCCCCCTCAGGTCACCAAGTGGATGCGCCTGTGGCGCATCATGAAGCTGTGGGCCGTGTACTACAGAAACAGGTGGGGCGGTGGTGGGGGTGGGTGGGGTGGGTGGGTGGGTGGGTGGGTGGGTGGGTGGGTGGGTGTGGGGTGGTGGTGGGGTGGTGGTGGGGGGGGGGGGGGGGCAGGGGCGGGGGGCGGTGCTGGCAGGCGGGCATGCGGGCGGGTCGTCCTCCTGGCTGGGTGTGGCCGTGCTACCTCGCTCTGGCCTTGCCGGCGCTGCTGGCGGGCTGCCACCGAGCCTGTTGTTGTTTATTAATCTTCCTTGCCGTGTGGCGCCTGCTGCGCAGGGAGCACATCATCGACCGGCGGACCTTCATGGAGGCTGAGCTGGAGGCCAGCAACCAGAGCAGGGTGGGCCAGAAGCTGACAGAGCTGACCATCCGCAAGGTGCGCCCTCAGGCGTGGCAGGAGGAGGCGCCGTAGGGGGCAGAAGGGGGATAAGGTGCCTGCAGGAGTGGCGGTTGCAACGGCTGCTCCGCATGTGCATGCAATGCATGCGCGAGCGTGCGTGAGCGTGCGTGCGTCACAGGGTCCCTCGCATGGTACTGCCCGCGCTCGCTCCCTCGTGTTCTGCCCCGCTTGGCCGTCGTCATGACGCACCTCTGCCCCCCTGCCGCCCCACCCCCACCCCCACAGGTCATCATCATGGTGCTGCTCGTCATGTTTGCCATGCCCGTGTTTGACGTGTCGGGTAAGCGCTGGGAGCGTGTGGGGGCGGCGGCTGGGATGGGCTGCTGCAGAGTAGCGCAGAGCGACAGAAAGGTGTGTTGCGATGCCTGCCTTTAATTTGTCGGTGAGATGCGGCGGGGACAAGCAGAGAGCGATGCCTAATACGTTGGTGGTCAGCCGGGGGCGGGCGTGGCTGTCAGCAGAAGTGGTGTGCACAGAGCAGGTGGGTGCACGTGGTACGCATGCGCCGTGCCGTCCCGCACCCCCACGCATCTGCTCCACCAGCGCACCTGCCCCGGCGTCTACGTCCGTCCACATCCTGCCCCCCACCCACCTCCACCCACCCCACACCCCTCCGGCAGTCGGCTACTACGGCGGTGCCCCCCTGCTTGACAACGGCGGCCTCAACATGCTGCACGCGGTGTACAGCCAGTCGGGCAACTCAACCGCGTTCCAACAGGCGCTGCAGGTGCGCAGGTGGACGGGTGGGCGGCCTGGCGCAGGCGGCGAGCGCAGGCGAGCCGCCGGCTGGGCGGCTCTGCTGGGCGCCGCTTGTGTGCTGCATTCTCGGCGGCGGCCGGATTGCCCTCCTGCTGGCCCCGCCCCCCTCCCCCCACCCCTGCGCGCCCTGTCACACCTGCCGCAGGTCTACACGGACAGCACGCGGTACCGGCTGGGGCGCGGCTACACCGGGGCCCTCACCCAGCTGGTGGTGTTCAACACAACATACGAGGGGGCGCCAGGTGGGGGGGGGGGGGGCCCGAGCAACGGGCGGTGGTGCTTGGAGGGGTAACAAGGGCTGAGTAGGGTCTGGGCTGCAGGCAGGCCGTGAAGGGCGGCTGCGCACCCCTTCGCCGTGCGCCGCTGCCCCCCGCTCCCCTCTCCGGCGTGGAGGGGCTGCTTGAGAGTGAGCGGCGCCCGCCATGCCGCCAACCACGTTGTTCCCCACTTATTTCTCCCCCCTTGCAGGCGGCGTTGCGGACCTGCGTGACAACGAGTACTCCAACTAAACTATCACGGTGGGGCTGCCGCGTGTAACAATTGCTATCAATCAACACTGTATGCATACTGCGAACAGGTGGTTGAAGCCGATTGGTGTGCTGCCAAGGAGACGGCGGGTGGATGGGTGGGTGGGCGGGTGGGAAGGCAAGGAATGAATGATAAGCCGCAGACACATACGCCCGCGTGCGCTCCGCCATGCCCCAGCCGCCACCCCCGTCGCTGCCACCGCCGCCCTGTACCTGCCGCAGGACTGCCCCTCCGCCCCTGGCGGCAACTGCTACGTCAGCTTTGCCACCTTTAACCTCAAGTGGGACTCGCAGATACAGGTGGGTGGGTGGGGGGGCTTGGGGGGGAGGCGGGGGTGGGCAGAGGTATGGCGGAGGACGGAGCGGCCGGGTGCTGCCTTTTGTGGCTGCTGCCAGCCCGACCCCCTGCGCTCGCCACTGCCACAGCCCGCGTCCGTTGCGCGTGCCGACCTGTCCCGGCACACCGGCCGCTCCCTCTTGCAGGGCCTGCTTGAGATTGGGCGCACCACCTTCACCATCCTGATCCTGCTGCTGGGCGCTGTGGTGTTCATCAGGGACACACACAGGCTGGTGCTGCGCCCGCTGGAGCGCATGGTGGCGCTGGTGAGTGGGGGTGGTGGGGTGGTGTGTGTGTGTGTGGGGGGGGGGGGGGGGGGGGGGACTGCGATTGCTCGATTGCCAGTGGACAGGAGCTGGGTTGTTGCGTAGGGGAGGGGGCTGGTGGTGCCTGCTGCTGCACCATCGCACAAGGACGGATCGTGCCGCGGTGTTGGCAACACGACCCCGCCCCATGCACAGCCCACCACCACGCCTTGCCGCACACAATCCCCTCTGCTCACCCCACCCACCCCAACCCTTGCCCCCAGGTCAAGGAGGTGAGCGAGAACCCGCTGGCGGCGCTGACCCCCGCGCGGCGCGGCTCCGGCCAGCTGGCCGGCGTGGGTGAGGAGAAGCGCGACCGGCGGGGGCGCACCCCCAAGCCGCTTGAGACCCAGGTGCTGGAGAGCTCCATCCACAAAATCTGCTCCCTGCTGTCGGTGGGTTGCTGCGGCGACGGGGCGGGCCGGGTGGGGCAGTCGCGGGATGTGACCGCACACGTCCCCGCAGCAGCATTCGCAGGCTGAGCAAATGCTGTCGTGTGGTCCCTGCGCCGCCGCAAAGGCCCCCCCCACCCCACCCACCCACCCCCCCCTGCCCGCCCCTGCCACCCCTGCCCGCCCCAGGTGGGCTTTGGCGAGGCGGGCGCCGAGGTGATTGCCGACAACATCCGGTCTGGGGGGGACCTCAACCCCATGGTCCCCGGCCGCAAGGTGGCAGCCATCTTTGGCTTCTGCGACATTCGCTCCTTCACGGGTGGGTGGGCGGGGCGGGGTGTGGCTTGGTGTGCAGGTGCTGGCATGGCCTGGCGCATGGAGGCACGGATACATGCATGCATGATGCATGGAGGCATGGCCTGATGCGCACGGCCTGATGCGTGTGCGGCCCAGCACGTGCCTGCACCTGCCTGCGTGCCTTTGGCAGGGCAGATCAGGCAGCCGTAGTGGGGCAGGGCGGACAGCGGTGCACTGCGTGGGGTGTACTGTCGACTGGCCGCCGCCCCTTGCCCCTTCCGCTGCTGCAGATGCCACCGAGGTGCTTCAGGAGGACGTGATGGAGTTTGTGAACAGCATCGCGCAGATCGTGCACCAGGAGGTGGGCGGGCTGAAGCTGGGAGGGCGGGCGGGCGGGCGGGCGCGCGGAGGCATCGCGGGCAAGGGGCACGTCTGCCTGCTGGCAGCGCTGCTGCACGCCTCACGCTGCAATGTGCCGCCCAACCACACTGCCCCCTGCCTCCTGCCAAGCCAGGTGGCCCTGCACGGCGGCGCCGCCAACAAGAACATCGGCGACGCGTTCCTGCTGGTGTGGAAGCTGCCGAGCAGCAGGCGGGACGTCAGCAGGCGCAGCAGTCTGGCGACAGGCAGCCTGGCGCGGTCGCGCAGCCAGGGCAGCTGCCTCAGCCGGGCCAGCAGCCACACGGGTGTGTGGGCGGGCGGGAAGGGGGTCGGGGAGGGGCGGGGGGAGGAAGGGGTAAGGCAGTGCTGGCGGCTAGCCGCACCGATGACTGCATGTCTGCGCAGCACTCTGTACTCCACCTTGCGCCCCGCCTGCTCACCCGCCCTCCAACCAGAGCGCTTGAGCGCGATGTACGGCGCTGGCGCGGTCGAGGGCTCTGGCCCCTCGGCCAGCGGCGGCAGCGTCACCACCCAGCGCGGCGCTCTCAGCCCCGAGGAGGCGACGGCGGCCATAGCGGACGCCGCCCTGGCCTCCTTCATCATCATACAGGCAGCGCTCAAGCGCTCGGCACGCCTGCGCGAGTACTGCCAGCGGTGAGGGGCTGCGGCGCACTGGCTGGCTGCGGTGCATGCTGCGGCACAGACCAGCAGCAGGGAGGTGGGCAGTGCCAGCTGGCCCATGGCAGCGGCTCCTGCTCCCTCACACCACCACCGCCACCTGCTCGCCCCCGCCCTGCGTTGTGTCGTGTTGCAGGGAGGACCTGAGCCGGCGGCTGCCCGGGTACGACCACGTCAGCATGGGCTTTGGCCTACACGTCGGTGAGTGGCTGCCCCAGGGGCATTCCGTGAAAGGGAAGCCATGCGGTGTGAGGTCGGCGAAAGGGAGCCGGCGTGCGGCAGGCGGAGGCGTTTGCACGACAGCACCAAAGCGCCCCCCCCTCCAAAAAAGCACATCGTCCCCTCGCCCCACCCCCGCACCCACCCCCCAGGCTGGGCCATCGAGGGCGCCATCGGCAGCGAGCACAAGATCGACGCCTCCTACCTGAGCCCCCACGTCAACATGGCCTCACGCCTGGAGGCAGCCACCAAGCAGTACGGCGCATCCATACTGCTGTCAGACGACTTTGTGCGCATGCTCAGCACGGGGGTCAGGTGCGTGCGCAGCAGCGCGCCCCCGCCGCCTGCCAGCCAGCCCGCCATGGGTGACAGCCGCGAGGCGTGCGAGCGCGGCGGCAGTGCACGGTCGAGGGCAGCACCAGGCCTGCCGCCTTTCCCAGCACCACACGCAACGCCCCGTTTGTCATGACCCTGTTGCGTTTCAGTGACTGACCATAAACAGACGTGAATGCAACTCATCCATCAATCCATCAATCCATCAATCTGCGTCCATCCCCTACCACACGCAGGGCGCTGGTGCGCCAGATCGACTGCGTGACCGTCAAGGGCAGCACCAAGCCGGTGGGGCTGTACACGTATGACGTGGACATTGAGGGGCTGGAGGCGCTGAAGATGAGCCGCGGCAAGACGGTGCGGGCACCCGGGGGGGGGGGCACACCACCGGGTGGTGCAGAGCAGTGCGCAGCGGGCATAGCCCCCACGCCCTGCTGTATCTACAATCAGCTTTGTACGTTCGAAGTTGAGCGCTGCAGATACGCATGGCCGCCACTGCGGCAATCCCACGCCTCACTGCCCTCACCCACCCTCCCACTTGCCCTGCCCCCCTGCAGCTGCCCCGCCTGCCCTCCGCCGGCGTGGCCGACGACATGGCAGCCGCAGCCGCAGCAGCTGCAGCAGAGGAGGGCAGCGGCAAGGTGGTGGCCGCCGCACCCCCTGCAGCCCGCCACGAAACATTTTCATCGCGTGCATACGGCGACGAGTTTGCAGGTGGGTGGGCGGGCGGGTGGGTGGGTGGGTGGGTGGGTGCAGGGAATGGGCATACAGCAGGCAGCCAAGGACGGGAGCGCAGCGGCGGCGGCGGCGGTGACGCACATTCCGGCTGCCAACACCCCTCTCTGCCTCCCCCCGCCCTCAGAGCACCCCGACATTGTGATGACTCGGGCGGTGGATGAAGACTTTCTGCACAAGTTTGAGGCCGGTGAGGGCTCGCGCTTGCTACCGTTGTTGAGGTTGCTCTGCCTGCATCTCGTTGCAGCTGGTTGCAGACGCAGTGCAAGGGTGGGCGGTGAGAGCGAGGGCGGCGACAGACTCCTTAGCAAGTCCCGGGCTGGCACGCGCAGTGACGCGTCCGGGGGCCGGTGTGTCGCCATGCTCAAACCTGATGCTCCACCATCTCTACCCCCACCCCACCCCACCCCACCCCACCCCACCCCACCCCAAAAGGCTTCAACGCCTACAAGAGCGGCGACTGGGCGACGGCACGCACCGCGCTGGAGGGCACGGTTGAGGCTCGGCGCGACCGCAAGGGGGCACCCGTGCGCGACGGCCCCAGCGCCACCCTGCTGCGGTGCGAGGTTGCAGGGGGTAATCGAGGGCGGAGGGCGGAGGGATGGCAGGGTGCTGTAGGAGGGGCGGGGTGCGCTGTACAGCGAGCCCTCGGGAGGCATGCCGCAGCGCCGCTGGCGACTCGAGCGCTGCTGGTGGCTGCCTCAGCGTCCCCGCCCTCCCGCCCCTACCCTCAGTGTTATGGCTGAGACCGGCTTCAAGGCGCCCGCCGGCTGGGCCGCCTACCGCGAACTCACAGACAAGTAGACGCTGCGGCAGCCGCGGCGGCGGCAGCGTCAGGGCGGCTGGCAAGCACCTGCCCGCGCCACCTCCCGACACAGCGTGTGTCACGCCGCCACTCAGCAGGCAGCCACCCACCCTGACGAAGGTGCAAGTTGGAGAGAGGCAAGGCAGCCAGCCGCAGCGTGAAACCGAGTAGGCAGACCAATGATATCAGGCAGGACCCCTATCCAGGCAGCTCACCCCTCCCTGGCCCGCTGGCCCGCTGGGCGGCTGCAGCCCACGCGTGCTGCCCTGCCCCGCCCCGCCCAGCCCAGCTCACAGCAGAAAGTGCACAGCAGCAGCCACTTCACTGCTTTCAGACTCCACCAGCATTCTTACCTGTACCCTTGTCGCTCACCCACAGCCCCCTCATTACTCAATAATATATATATTGACGCCCCCCGTGTGTGCTTCCTCGTGTGCCCCAAGGCCCCAAGGCAACCTGTTGAGACGCCTCGACTCACATGCTGTGCCGCCGGGAACCAAGGCCAGGACTCCCCCGCTGGGTGTGGTGTGGTGTGGTGTGGTGTGGTGTGGTGTGGTGTGGTGTGGTGTGGTGTGGTGTGGTGTGGTGTGGTGTGGTGTGGTGTGGTGTGGTGTGGTGTGGTGTGGTGTGGTGTGGCAAGCAGCCTCTGCCTGTCGGGTGCCCCATGCCTGCACGCGCAGCCGTTTACGGCGGACAGGTGTTGCAGAGGGGAGTGATGGGGGTGCAGCTCAGGGGCGAATTGCGT
This sequence comes from Micractinium conductrix, assembly GCA_002245815.2. Taxonomy (NCBI): domain Eukaryota; kingdom Viridiplantae; phylum Chlorophyta; class Trebouxiophyceae; order Chlorellales; family Chlorellaceae; genus Micractinium; species Micractinium conductrix. The sequence continues at coordinate 29,938 of LHPF02000064.1, forward strand.
TCTGTGAATGTGTGTGCGCGTGCACGCGCCACATGCTGTGGCGGCGGCGGCAGGCTGGAACCCCTCAGGAGCGTCCGCATGAAATCAGAGGTAGGGGTGGGGTGGGAGTGGCAAAAAAGGGCGCTGCCAACTGCGCCGCCGGAGTGGGGCGGCCACATGCGGCCACCAAAAAATGCCGGTGGCGCCGCGCTGCGCCGAATGTCGAGGCCTGCGGGCCGTTACAGCGCCGAGCTCATCCGTGGCAGCGGGCAGGCAGGCAGGGAGGCGATGTGGTGCTGGGCAGGCAACGGCTCAGTCAGCGGTGGGCGCTCTCTGTGGGTTCACTGGTGCTGCTAGCCGGTCAGGCAGCTGCTGCTCACAGGCCCATGGCAATGATGATGTCCTGAAGGGTGGAGGATGGGGGGGGGGGGGGCAGCAGCAAGTGAGCGTGAGGACCAGCCGGCTCAACTTCTGCATGCGTGAGCGCTGCCGCTGCTGCCTGCCCAGCAGGACCGGCGGCAACACAGGACCCTGTGCCAAGCACAACTCAAACCGAAGTGCTGCGCTACACCCCCCAGCTCACCTGCGCGGGCAGCGTGAGGAAGTCGTGGAGCTCGCGGCCCACACACATGAGCTTGGTGAGGAAGGCGGCGTCGAGGTACTCCCCCGCGGCAAACCTGCAGAAGTGACGCAGAGGGTGGGAGGGGGGGGGGGGGGCATGGTCAGGGGGGGGGGGCTGCAAGGCAGAGCAGGCAAGATTTTGCTGCCGCGTGCGCTCCGCCGCGAGGCGCTCCCAGCGCCGGTTCCGTCAACATGCGCCGTGGCGCCACACCCCGCGACCGCTCACTTTTCTCTGCTGCCCAGCTCCTTGCGGATGGCGTCCAGCTCCTCCTCGATCATCAGGCGCACCAGCTCTGGAGGGGGAGGAGCGCAAGAGGAGGGAGGAGGCGGGGCATCAGGCAGGCCAGCCTGGGGCGGGGGGGCCGGAACGAGGCGGCGACGGGTGCGCCTAGCAGTGCACGCGCAGCGGTTGCTCACAAATGAATCTCGCCACAGGCTTCCACCACCCAGCAACGACTGGCCAGCGCCCCCCCGTCTGCCTGCCGCTCTCACCAGGGTTGCAGACCTTGCTGCCGTCGAGGGTGGCGCCGTACCGCACCCACTGCCACACCTGTTCAGAGACGGGGGGCGGGGGAGGCAGGGTGGTCAGCGTGGAGTGGACGGCGGGTTGCTAGCGGGCCACGAGCGGCACAAAGCTTGCCGTTGTTGAGACCACTCTGAGCGTCCGACCTGCGCATATGTGAGCTCTCCCCTTAGTGGCTGGCACCATCCCTTCCTCTGCGCTCCCAACACAGTGGGACTGGCGCCGCCCTGGACGGATGCAAGGGGCACACAACCAAAGGCAGGCAGGCGGGCGCACCGACCTGTGCGCGCGAGATCTCGGCGGTGGCGGCGTCCTCCATAAGGTTGTACAGCGGCACGCAGCCGTTGCCGCCAATCCATGCTGCCATGTAGCGGATGCACACGGCGATGTTGTTGCACAGCGTGGCCTCGGTGCGGGGGCCCTCGGGCACCTGGCGGGAGGCAGGCAGGCAGGGATGGAGGGTGGGTGGGTGGGTGGAGGGCAGCAGTGCGAGGAGCTCCATCAGGCGCGCCCCCCTACCAACAGAACACCTCCATCACCTGCCGCAGCAGCAGCGGCGGCCAGGATGCACCAGCGCGGCAGCAACAGCGGCAGCGGCGACAGCAGCGGCAGCCCGCCCACCTGCAGCAGCGCGTCTGCGTCTGGCTGCACGTCGTCGCGCTGGCGGTGGATCTGGTTTGGCGTCTGCATGTGCTCGTCAAACACCTCCTTGGCAATGGGGATGAGCGCGGGGTGGGCAACCCTGGGAGACAGCGAGGAGGGTGGTCAGGCAGGGGAGGGCGGGGGAGGAAGTGAGGGCAGGCAACGGGCGACCGGGCGGCGCATCGGGTGGTGGGGCCGGCGCGGGCGCCCACGACGGCGGCACGCTGCGACGTCAACAGGACAGACTCGACCAGGCTGGGGAGGGGCGCGAGCAGTGGAAGGCGGCCCGGCGAAAGGCAACTCTGAACCACCGCTCCGCCTGTGCCCTGCCATCCTGCACCAGCCCCGCACGCTGCACGCCGCCTCCCTGCCTCCCCCGCCACTCGGCCTCACCAGGTGCCGTCGTGGCCGTCCTGCACCTCGCGCAGCTTGTCGGCACGCACCTTGTCCATCACCGCCTGCGACGGGGAAAGGGTCGGGTATTGTACGGGCGTGCGAGCGAGCTGAGCAGCAGCGAACCGAACTTCGGGAGAGAGACCAGGGCCAGCAGGTGTGGGCGAGCCAGCGAGCGCCCCCACCTTTCACCAGCACGACAGCCCCCCGCAGCCCAACCCGCCCGCCCGACCCCCCCACCTGGTTCTTGGCCTCGTCCCCCTTGATAGGAATCATGGCGCTCATGCCGCCCATGGCAAAGCACCCGCGCTTGTGGCACGTCTTCACAACAAGCTGTTGGCACGAGGGGCGCAGCGGGCGAGGGCAGAAGTAATGGAGGAGCAGCCTGGCCGTGCGCAGGAGGCGGCAGGTGCGGGCAGGAGACAGCAACGAAAAACGCGCAGCAGCGGCGGTGCAGTGGCGGAAGCTGCCACATCATCATCAGCAGCAGCGCCACCACAGCATGACGCAGCGCGGCACGGCACACACATCCACCGCGCCCCACCTGTGTGTAAGCGCGCATGAAGGGCATTTCCATGGTGAGGAAGGAGCGGTCGGGCATAACGCGGGAGGGGTCGTTGCGCATGGTCTTGATGAAGCTGAACATGTAGTCCCAGCGCCCGCAGTTCAAGCCTGGGTTGTGTGAGGGGGAGGGGGGATGCAGCCAGCCACTCACCAGTGAGCTTGACGAGGGGATGCACGCTGCAGCATCCCGTGCTGGCGCCCGTGCAAGCTTGTGCAAAGGTCTGGCACGCCGGCGCTGGTCCGGTACGGCAGGCGCGATCAGCCCTGCAGTACCACACCCACCGGCCATGTGGTCCCGCAGCTCGTAAATGAACTCGTCCATCTCAAAAGCAGCGGGCAGCGTCTCAATCAGGCAGGTGGCCTTGATGGTGCCTGCACAAGGGGGGAGGCGGCGGTCAGGCAGCGGCGGTGTGGGAGGGCTGCGGGGGGCACGCACACGAGCGCGTGGTAGTGTGCCGGCGGCTGCGAGAGCCTCCGGCCTGCCTGCTGGATGCCCACAGCTCAAGCGGCTCGTGCGGCGAGGTGCACCTGGAGCTGCTGCACACGCTCCTTTGTGCATGCGTACGCCTGCGGCCTGCCTTGCCTGCCCACCCACCCACCCCACCCCCACCCACCCTTGGGGATGCCCAGCTCCTTCTGCGCGTCCACGAAGACGTCGTTCCACAGGCGGCACTCAAGGTGGGACTGCGGGGGAGGGGGGGCACGCCGGGTGAGGGGCGCCGTGTGTGGGTAATGGCAGAGTCCCGGCTTGGGGGCGACCGGGCCGCGGCCTTTCACAGCCAACATCCAGAACCACCCCCGCACCCGAACCCACCTGCATCTTTGGCAAGTAAAACGTTGGCCCGTGGCCGTTGGCCAGCAGCTGCGGTCGGGGACGAAGGAAGGTGGCGTGCAGGGAGTGTCAGATGCGAGAGCCAAACTGGGGCCGGTGGGCGTGGCAAGGTGCAGCCTAGCACCGCTGCCCAGCAGCAGCACGCACTCGTAGCCGTCCCTCACCACGCCACCACGCCCTGGCCCAGCTGTCACCTGCTTTGCGTTGTGGAAGAAGTAGAGCGCGAAATCAAAGATGGCGCCGGGCACCGCTTGCCCGTCCACCAGCACGTGGTGCTCCCACAAGTGCCACCCGCGGGGGCGCATCACCATGATGGCACGGGGGCCCTGCTTTGCGGGGTGGCGGTGGGAGGGGTGGGAGGGGTGGTGGGGGTGGGAAGGGGGGAGGGAGCGGATGCAGGAGGCTAAGGGTGCGTCAGAGCGTGTATGTACAGCACGGTAGACAACGGCGGCGCCCGCATGCAGCACCCCAGACACCCTGGACACCTCACCTCCTTGAGCGCGTACTTCTTGCCGCTAGCGGGGTCCTCAAAGCTAACGGTGCCCTGTGCCGCGTCGCGCAGGTTGATCTGCAGCATGCGCAGACACACAGGGTGCGGAGGGCAGAGCGTCGATGAGGGCCCGTGGCGCGTGCGCGCCGCCGGCGTGCACCCACCCGCCCCTGCCCCGCTCCTCCCATCTGGCTGCCGCTATCCTCCCCAAACAGCACTGCTGGGCGTGGCACATCGTGCAGGGGCGAGTGTGCGGCTGAGGTGGCTCTGGAGCAGCCTACAACGGCTGTGGCTGGCCACTCCAGAGGGACACATTTTCCGCACGCACGCCCCTGCACCTGGCTGTTGTCCCAGCAGGGAGCGCCTGTGCATGCCCATCTCTGCCGTGCTTGCAACAGTGCCCTCCTCCCATCGCCAGCCCCTTCACTGCCACCCAGCTGACGCGAAAATGGGGGGGGGAGACCTCCATCCTCAACTGCTGGCCCCCGTCGTTGTGGCACCCACCCACCCCCGCCGCCACCAGCACGCAGCACCCCACCCCACCTCCCCGCCCTGAGCATCGTTGCAACCCCCAGCACCCGCCCACGCCCCGCAGCAGCGCACCTGCCCCTGAACCATGTTGTCCCACGTGGGGCAGTTGGAGTCCTCAAAGTCGGGCATGTACACGTTGGCGCCGCTGCGGTGGGGGAGGGGTTGTCGCCAGGGCACAGCGGCGTTGCGATGAATAGGTAAGATAGCACTGTGACTACTCCGCACCGTGCGCCGCATAGACATGTACACCCTGGCGCCGCTGCGCAGCAGGCATGCAGCGGGGCCGGGGGCGCGGACGTGTTGTGCAGTTTGGGGTGTTCAAGGTTGCCGTGAGGCGGCCCTGTGCTGCGTGCTGCCATGCGACTAGGCGACCGGCCAGCGGGAACCCCCTCCCCTCCCACCCCCCCATCACCACCCCCACCCGCCCACCTGTTGAGCGCGTTGATGACCATCTTGCGGTCGGTGGGGCCAGTGATCTCCACGCGGCGGTCCTGGAAGTAGTCCGGCAGCGGCGCAACCTTCCAGTCGCCCTCGCGGACCTGTGAGGGAGGCGGGGCATAGCAGGGGAGCAGCAGGTGGGCGCGGGGATGCGGTGCCAGGTGTAGCGGACCCACAGCAGCCGAGATCGGCACTGCCCCCTGCCCACGGCCCCATCCCGCCCAATCATGGTCTTCCCCCAGCTTGCTCTGTGAACTCAGCACAACCAGCAGGTGGCGCCTGCGCCTCCCCTCGCACGCACGTCAAAAGGTAAAGACCTGCCCGCCCTCGCACCCGCCCGCCCACCTTCTTGGTCTCAGGCAGGAAGCAGGGCTTGTCCCCCGCGTCGTACTTGGCCTGCTGCTGGCGGCGGCGCTCCAGCAGCTCGGTCACGCTGCGGGGGGCCAGCAGCGGGGGCGAGGCAGGGGGCATCAGGAAGGGGGGCGGAACGCTGCACACGCGTTGCGGCATGTCGTGCCCCTTCCGGCGCACCTGTTCATGCCGCACATCCCTCCCCCCTCCGGTGGTCGTACAAGGGGCCGTGTCGCTGTCTCTCCTGCCAAGCCGAGCAGCCCCTTGCACATTCATCTCCGGCCACCTTCCTGCCGCCTTCCTCCATCTCCCGCCCGCCTTCCGGCCCCCTTCCCTCCCAGCTGCCCCCCCCCACTCACCGCCCGCTGTACTTGCGAGACAGCTTGGCCAGGAAGGCAAGGGCGTCCCTGCAGGCAGGTGGGGGCAGGGCGATCAGTCTGCACCGTCTAAAGGGAGCTTGCCACCCGCCGGCGGCACTCCACCCGTGCCCGTTCGCCGCTCGCCACCGCCGACGGCGACACACGTTGGGCTGCAGCGAGACCCACGGCCCAGCCCAGCACTCACTGGGACAGGATCTCCTCATAGCCGGGCTTGATCTCCGCGAGGATGTCCATGCCCTTGGGGATGGCGCCCTGCAGTGCAGAGGCGGGCAGGCGAGAGGACATTCGGCTCGACAGGGCTGCTGCCGCTGCCTGGCGGCGCCGTCGGCGGCGGGCAACTGCGCAGGAGTGGGCGCGCCCCGCGAGGGTTCTGGGCGCTGAGCGAGCTAGGAGCACCGTGAAGGTAGAGCTGGAAGCGGCGCCAGGGCGCCCGACACCCCTGCAGGAGGGTTACTGAGCACTCCCCTCCCCTCACTGGCAGCGACTGGATGACTCCTGCACGCCTGCGCCCACCTCAGACGAAGTGGCACCGCCCATGCTGGCCTTGATCGCGGTGGAGGAGCGGGCAGGGGCCGGGGAGGGGCCGGCGCGAGGGTGCCGAGGTGCGTTTGCCTTGGGGCGGGTGGAACCCGAAGGGTGCCAGGGCAGGGGTCGGCTGAATGGATTGCTGATGAGGGGGACGGGTAGCCGCAGCGCCATTGGGAGCTTGAGGCCGGCAATTGGACATACGTTGACAACAACTGGGGTCAGCACGCTCAGCAGGGCAGTGGTGCGGTCGCTGGGGGGCCTGACAGCTGTTGACCTGCACTGGCAGCATGTCGGAACCTGCAGGAGCTCGGACGCGCCGAATGCTCATTGAACGGTGCGCCGCTGCCTCCTCCCCTCCAAACCCGGCCTCTGGCTGACAAGCTGTTCGTCTGCACACCCGGGTAGTTCTGTATAGGACACCCAGCTGGAAGAATGGGGCCGTGTCCGTCCAGGCAGGCGCCCCTTCCGCCTGCTTCTCCTGCCGCCGCCGCCGCCGCCGCCTGCTGCCCGCCTTCCTGCGCCACACACCACCAGCAGCTGCAAGTCAAGGCAGTGCCGGGCCACTCGACGCATGCGTTTGTTCTGCGGTGTGTCAACAGCCCATTACCCTGCCAGATTGTGCTGGCTGCAGAAGTCTTGGCAGCGCCTTGTGTCACTGTAGGCTCGTCGCTACTGAACGAGTTTGTTGCACTTTGCCCGGCCGCAGGCTCGGCCTGTTCAGCAGCCAACACTGTGCGGTGCAACCGAGGTTAAATTTCGCGCAAAGTATAAAAAAGTGGGAGCAACAATAAAGCAGGCAGCCTGCAGCACGCTGCACCGCGCCGCACCGCGGAGGCGCCGCCACTGGCCCGCGGTGTCGATGCCGCAGGCCGGCAGTGGAGGCCAGTCAGGTCAGCAGCGCAGGTTCTTGAAGTAAACCACCTTCTTGCCTTCCTCCTCCACGTCCCGCACGTCCCGCAGCAGCTTGCGCCGCCTGCAGCAGGGGCCAGCGCAGGCGGGCGGTGCGGCTTGGCCTCAGCCCAGCCTTCCCTTTAACGAGGGCCCTGGTCGACAGCGTCCATGCACATGCTTTGGCAGCAGGAGACCCCGCTGAGAGAGCTGGAGGTACTGTGCAGGACTGGGGCAGGCAACGACGCAGGCGGGCAGGCAGGCGGGCAGGCAGAGGGCTGCCTGCCGGCCGTCGGTAGCGGCCCAGCAGGCCAACTGCCGCCTTCACAGCCGCTCAGCTGTACGCATTTCACCCACCCACCCACCCTAGCTCGTGAATGATGATGCTCAGGGAATGGCCGCCGCAGCGGTTGACCCGCCAGTTCCTGCAGGGGGGCGGGGGGCGCGTCGAGGCAGGGTGGCACCAAGTGCAGGCAGCGGGGTGCAGCAGGCGGCATCAAGCTGGGCGACCTCACAACTCGAGCGATCAGGCAGGCGCCGCTGAGAGAGCGTCAACCACTACCTCAACCCCTCGAACGACGCTGCAACAGCCCCTTGCCGCCACGCCCCTCTCTCACTTGTCGATTTCCTCCAGCACCTTGCCCAGCTGGCGCCCGTCGAGGTCGCCAAACCCATGCCGCTGCGCACGAGGGGGGGGGGGGGGGGGGGGCGCAGCAGGCGCTGCCGTCACCGTGGGGGGCCAACCCGCAGCAGCTGCACCGTTTGCACGCGGCACTCGCCGTTACGCCCCTCTGTCCCCAGCCGGGCCCCGGTCAGCTGACGCAGGGAGCGCCATGCAGCCCCCGCCGGCAGCAGAAGCCCGCGTCAACCCACCTGGGTGCACATACGCACCCCCAGCTTGAGGAAGACCTCGGCGGGGCCGCCAGGCGGGATGTCCACCTTGAGCTGCAGCCAGTCAGGGTCGTGTGTGGGCAGTGTAGGCAGTGTAGGCAGCTTTTGTTGCAGCAGCTTCAAGACATGCGGCAGCCGCCCTCCAGCCGCTTATCCCTAAAGTTCGGCGCTTCTCAGGAGGCGGCTCCCAGCGGCGCGGCGCCCTGCAGTGGCATGCGCAGCGGTTGGGGCAACCCCTGGCAAAGAAAGCTGGCCCCGCACCTTTGGCTGCGGCTTCTTGCCACCGTCCGATGCCGCGTCCGCTGCGCTAGTCGAAGGCTGCCCCCCCGCCACTGCATATGCCTGCGCGATGTCCGCTGTATCGACGGTGGCGCCCGCCTGGGCCACCACCGCCGCCCAGGCCTGCTGCTGAGCTTCGGCCCAAGCCAGCTGCTGCGCCGCGTCCCAGCCCTGCTGCTGCGCTGCACCAGCCGAGTACGGGTACATCTGCTGCTGCGGCGGCGGCGGCTGCTGCGGCGGTGCCACCACCGGGTATGCCTGCTGCGATGCCACCAGGTAGGCGGCCTGTGCATCTGCATCCCACCCCTGGGATGCTGCAGCTGCCGCATACGCTGCCTCGTACGCCGCCTGCTGCGCCGCGTCCCAGGTTTGGGCAGGCGCCGTGTAGGCTTGCTGCTGGGCCTGCTGTGCCGCGCCCCAGGCCTGGGTGGGGGCCGCTGCAGCCTCCGCCTGCGCGCCCCAGGCCGACGCGGGCTGCGGTGGGTAGGCCTGAGCCTGTGTGTTGTACGCTGCCGGTGCAGGCTGTCGTGGGTAGGCCTGCGGCTGCGCCGCCGCCGGATCCCACGCCGGTGGCACCGCCTGCTGCTGCCCCTCCTGCGCCCAGGCCTGCTGGTACTGCGCTAGGGCCGGATTAACAGACGGTGGGGGCCCCGGCCGGGGCCCAGGCGACGGCTGCAGCGGCCCTGGCGGCGGCTGCATGTAGCCCGACGACGGCTGCATGTAGCCCGACGACGGCGGCTGCATGGGCCCTCGCTGAGGCGGCATGTGGGGAGCGCCGTAGTAGTAGGGCTGCTGGTGCGGCGGGTAAAACTGTGGGCGCTGCTGCGGCGGGTAGTGCTGCGGCGGAGGCCGCTGTGGCGGCGGACGCTGTGGCGGGTGCTGCGGCGGCGGGCCGCGTTGCGCGGGAGGGCGCTGCGGCGGCGGGCCGCGTTGCGCGGGAGGGCGCTGCGGCGACAGGCGCTGCGGTTGCTGCGGGTACAGCTGCGCCTGCGGCGGCAGCGGCTTGCGGTCTATGGCCTGCGCAGGTCGCGCCTGAGGCGGCTCAACCGGCGCCGCTGCTGCTTCCTCCTGCTTCTGCCTCTTGGCAAGCTCCTCCTCGCCGTTCAACTGCTGTTGCTGCTCCTGCTCAGCCGCGTCGGGCGCTGCTGCTGCCGGTGGCGGTGTGTCCCCTGGCTGCTTGCGCTTCAGCCCACCGCTTTCCATGCCTTCCCCACTCTGCCAGATTGAGTTCCCGGCACGCAGGAAGGGTAGGAAACAGAGCGGGTGGCTGCAGAGGGGGGAGTTGGCGGGTGTTCGCGGCGAGCGGCGGCGGCGGTGTTGAAGGGACGGGGGCGGCCCGGCGCGCTGCGACTAACTGCGCCTTAACGTGCACCACGCAATATAGCAGCTGGAGAGCGCGCCAGCCCGGGGGTTGCGCCGCATCACGTTGAAGGCACGCACCTGGAGCAGCGGGCGTGGGCCCTCGCGAAGCTGTTACAACGCGGGCAACTCGAGGAAGCGACGGCCGCCGCCGATGGGCCGCCGCTCAATGCGAGTGAGCAGCCGCTAGCGGCGAGCTGGCGCCGTCACGTTGACATCGCGCGTGCTGCTCTGCCCTTGCATCCGCTTCTTGTGGCTTGTCCATTCCCCTGCTGCCATTAGAACCGGATTTGCGCAGCGTTGTTTTCACACAGCCGTCGCCCTTCCGGCAAACGACGCATTGGCACACACCGCGGCGAAGCGGAGCAGTGACACGCCACAGCTTGGGTCTTGTGTGCTTGCAGCGGCTGCCACGCTTCCCAAACAAACCTAAGGGTGCACTGCAGCGACATCAAGTACGAGTCAGTCGTCACTGTGCAAAGCACGTTGATGTGCACTTCAATGGTGCAAATGCGCCACGGCGGCGCTGGCGATGCCAGCGCACTCTGAGTTGCTAGAGCCCTTCGCCCTTACACGAGCTGGCCTGCGCACACACCTGGTATATGCTGCATCTACTGTCTCAGAGGACGGGTAGCACGCTTTGGAAAGCTGCGGGGCTGTGGGCTGGCCAGACCGCGCCTCTCTGTGCCGCAGGCTTCTCATCTAGCCCATCGTTGTGAGTCTACGGTGCATCTGGTTGGGAGAATGCGTTCACCGCTCACGCTGGTTGCTCTTGCCGCCGCCGCCGCCACTGTGCTGCCGCCGCCGCCGCCGCCAGGGGGCCGCCCGCCTGTCCGCCTGCTGCACCTGCCACGCCACGCGTCCGTCTACTCACCACGCCGCCTCTCGCTGCAGGTCCGCCGCCATGAAGATCTACACGCGCACCGGCGACGGCGGCGCGTCCAGCCTGTACAGCGGCGAGCGGCGGCCCAAGGACGACGCCGTGTTTGCGGCACTGGGGGACGTGGACGAGGTGGGTGCTGACCGTTGGTGCCTGTGCGCCACCAGCATTCGTCATCAGGCACCAAAGGGCTCTGGGAAGGGACCATCCCCGGCAGCGGTGGAGGTCGGAGGGGGTGGCCACCGGTCACAGACCCACAGGTGGGTCTCGGCGGGCGAGCCGGCGGTTGAACAGCCACGTGCGGCCTCCCCCCTGCTGCAGGTCAACAGCGTTATTGGGCTGGCGCGGGAGCACGCGCGGCAGGTGGACCCTGGGCTGGCGGGGCAGGTGGGTGCTGCGTGGGAGGGCAGGTCGGTCGATGACAAACTACGGCAGGTGGTCCAGCACGCATGCTGCGCACCAGCCAAGTGCCGCCTCGTTTCGCGTGTGCCCCTCCCCCTTCCGTGTGAACAGCTGGAGGAGATTCAGTCACGGCTGTTTGATGTGGGCTCCGCCGTGGCGACGCCGCTGCCATCGTCGTCGGAACACAAGCTGCAGGCAAGGGGTCGACGGGCGGGCTGCCAGCGTGCGTGCCGTGCCGCGGTTGCTTGCGAGCGAACAACCTGCTGGTTGCGCTGCATGCCGAGGAAGCAAGGGGCCTCGTTCTGCCTGGGCTCCCTTCTTTGGCCCCTGCAGCGCACCGTGTTCAGCACGCGGCACACGCAGCAGCTGGAGCAGTGGATTGACGGCATGACGGGGCAGCTGCCACCGCTCACGCAGTTCATACTGCCCTCGGGTGGGTTGGCAGGCGGTGCAGCAAGCAGGCGGCGAGCAGCGTCGCCTCGCCTCAGCATACCGCAGCTGTTGCTTGCTGCCAACTCTCCCGTGCTCACTCCTTGCCTCCGCCCCCCCTCCCCGCGCCCATCCAGGCGGCCTGGCCTCCGCCAGCCTGCACATGGCGCGCAGCGTGTGCCGCCGCGCGGAGCGCGCTGTGGTCCCCCTCACGCGCGGCGGCACCACCGATGCCGCGGTCGCTGTCTACCTCAACCGGCTGAGCGACTACCTGTTCACCGCCGCACGCTACGCGGCACTCAAGGCGGGGGAGCCAGAGACGGTGTGGGTCAAGGCGACGCCGGACGCGCCAGCGCAGTGATCGCCGCGCTGCTGATTGAGCGGTCTGAGCGCCTACCGCGCACACAGGCCATGTGTGCTGCCGCACACAGGCCGTGTGTGCTGCCGGTCAACTCTGCTTTGCCACTGCTAGTACCCACCTTGCTACCCGCATTCTGCACTGCTCCCGCACGCCATCCTGCTGCTGCCGTCGCCTGCAGCGGCAAGCCCTTTGTGCTGTTTCCCTGTCTTCCGCTCTCAGTTCTCGTATGTAGCCGCATCATATAGAAATCTTGGTTTGCTGCGGCACGCAACGTCATGGGAGAGCTGCGGCAGTGGCGAAGGGGTCGGCAGCGCGTGCCGCCGCGACCTCCGGGGCTCCCAACGTTGACCAGGCGGCTTCTGTTGCATCGTCGCTCATTCCAAAAGGGCCTGCAGTACATTTGCGGGCATCCTTGCATTGCCGGGGGCAGTCAGCCGACGTGCTGGACCGCGGCAATAGCGAGGTGACCGCGAGGCGCGCCAGGCCCGCCGCAACACAGAACGGCAGGCCCGGGAGGCCGTAAGAGCCGCACGGCGCCCGCGGATCGCCAGACCACTCGCTTTACTCCAAGAGCCCCCCAGGTGAACCTCAGGGGCTTTGCTGCCGTCACACGGACGTGCTTCATCGCCTGGTGGGTTATGGAGAGCGGCCAAGTGGATCTGGCAGCCCGCAGCAGTAGCGGCGGCGGGTGCAGGCGGGTGCAGGCGACTAGCCGGCTTTGGGCGCAGGCCCCTGTTCCCTGCGCTCGACCAGCTGAGCATTCATTCCGGCTGCTGCCTTCGCTTCGCATCGCTGCGCAGGACTGCGTTCGGCCGCCCAGCGCAGCACGCTGTGAAGCCGCGCTGATAGGCGCTGCGCCTCGGTCGCCGCCCGTCACCACCCGCCGGCTGTGGACGCCCGCGTCCCCTGCCGCACCCGCTCCCATGTTCCGCAAGCTCAAGGCGGGGCTGGGCAGCAAGAGCAGCAAGTCCAAGTTTCGGCTGGATGTGGCGGTGACGCGCGTGGAGGGCCTGCCGCCCGGCGTGGCTGCGTGCCGGCTGCAGGTGCGTGTTCCGCCCTGAGCCGTCTCTGCCGTGCAGTGAGCTGGCGTCGCAGCTTTGCTGTCACGTTGGTTGTGGTTGTTGTAGTTGGAGGACAAGGCAATGTGCGACCAAGTCCTTGCAAGCGGCAGAGACACGACGTTTTCTCGCTGCACGCTTACGCCGCCCCCCGCCTTCACCTCCCTCCTCCCTCCACCCTCAGTGGGCGCGCGGCGCCAAGGTGGCAGTCACCAAGCTGGTGCCTGCAGCGGATGGTGAGGGCGGGCCTAGGAGCCTGGAGGCGGTTGTAATTGCTGCAACGCGACATTCTCTGTGCTCTGCAGCTGATCGTGACACGCTGGACAGACCTTCCACCCTTCCAGCCGTGCTGGATGCTCTCGTCCCTCGTGTTCCTCCCTCGCTGCAGCCGACCCTGCTGGCTTCCCCCTCCCACCCGGACAACCCCTCCCCTGCAGGCGCGGTGGAGTGGAACGAGGAGTTGAGCCAGATTGCCACGCTGGTGCGCACCCCCTCCGGTGGCTACGAGGAGAAGGCCTACGAGTTCAAGCTGCAGGTGTGTGTGGGGGGGGGGGGAGAGGGGACGACGCGCAGGGGTTGCAGGGGGCGACGCTGGAAAGGAGTGGGCGGCAGCCATTGAGAGCAAGTCGCCGTCGCGCAGCGTGCCCGCACACGCCTTCCTCTCTCCCTCCTTACCCAAGTCCCCCCCCCCCCCCTCCCAGGCCCCCGACCCCTCCCACCCCTCCAAGCCCCCGGCCACCGTCGGCAAGGCGGCGCTGGATATGGCACGCTTTGCGCCAGCGCCCGGCGGCCCGCCGCGGGTGCAGCAGGTGGCGCTGACGGTGCCTCTGGGCGGCGGCAGCGCCACGCTGCACCTGCTGGTTGGGGCCACCGAAGTGAAGGGCATGGGCCCGGACGACGACGCGATGAGCGTGATGACTGGGGCCTCTGGCCTGTCCTCGGTCATGCACAGTGAGTGCGGGCAGAGTTGTTTGGGAGGTCGTCGCAGGCCGGAAGGGATGAGCCGAGTTGGTGTAGGTGCAGGGCTGCCTTGCGGCAGCGCCCCGCCGTCTCGGTTTCCTTGCCCCACCCTTGCCCCACCCCGTACCCCCCCACACACACAACCCCACTCCCTGGCTGCAGGCACGGAGCAGGACCTGAGCGGCTTCCGCATGGACAGCTCACGCGACCTAGGACACGCAGCACGCCACACCCCTGCCGACTCTGCGCACCCGCCGTCGGCGACGGCGCCAGCGCCCGCAGCTGCTGCGCCTGCAGCGGCACCGCTGACAGCGTCAGCGGCCCTTGAAGCGTCCCGGCGCAGCAGCGAGGCCCCTTCCATCGCCACCATCAGCGAAGCCCAGCCCAGCAGCAGCGTGGGCGGCGAGGTGGGAGACTCGGCGGTGTTGCTGCTGCGCACGCAGGCGGAGCTGGAGGCGGCCAAGGAGGTGGGTGGGTGCTGCTACGTGTACCGTGTGGCTGCGCACGCCCTGCTGCATGCCCTACCTTGCACCCCTTGCCCTCCACCTTGCCTCACATGCACCCTCCTCGTGTGCCTTGACCTGACGCTACAGGCGGTGGCGGAGCGCGACGAGCGGGTGCGCCGGCTGCAGCAGGAGCTTGCGGAGGCACACCAGGACCTGGCGGCACGCCAGGCCCCCGCGCCCGCAGCCCCTGCCCCTGCTGCTGCTGACAGCGATGCAGGCGAAGCGCTGGCGGTGCTTCGGGCACAGAATGCTGATCTGGTTGGCGAGGCGGAGGCGCTGAGGAGCCAGCTGATCGCCTCGGCTGCTGCGGCCGCCGCCTCTGCCAGTGCTGCTGGCGGCGCTGCAGCGGAGAGCTCAGCGCTGCAGGAGCAGCTTGCGGTGGCGCAGGCTCGCGTTGGGCAGTTGGAGGGCGAGCTTGAACAGGCCGCTGCGGCGGCGCAGGCAGCGGGCAGCGCCTCTGCTGCTGCCTCGTCGGGTGGTGATGACGCGACTGCCACAGCTGCCAAACTGGCGATTGCGGAGCGAAAGATCCAGCAGCTGGCGGCGCTGGTGCAGCAAGGCGCTGCAAGGTGAGCTCCTCGGGTGGGTGGATGGGTGGCCGGTCGGAGCAGCGCCTGCTGCCTACAGGCACGCCGGTCTGTGCTGCACCTGCCCTCGCACCCACTCCCCTCCTTGCCCTGTCACCAAATGCTGCAGTGGCGAGGATGGCGCGCGCGTGGCTGAGCTGCAGGCGGCGCTGGAAGCGGCTGAGCATGACGTGGCGGAGGTGGGGGGCTTGGCAGGGGGGGCCCGGCTGGCCCGGCGGGCAGAGGGAGCGGGCGAGCGGCACGCTGTCGTTGTAGGTAGGCCGGGCAGCTGGTCACTCTTGCGCAACACTGTTGTTCTGCCCCATTCCCTGAAGGCTGAGGCCATGGCCCAAGAGGCGATGGAGATGGCTGAGGGGGCGCGTGATGAGCTGGCGGCGGTGCAGGGGGAGAAGGAGCGGCTGGAGGCAGAGGCGGCAGAGCTGCGCGCAGAGGTGGGAGCAGGGCGGAGTGGAAGGAGACGGACAGAAGGCTGGGGTTGGGAGGCGGGTGCCGCATGGAGGGGCTTTCGTGGCCACCCACTCAGCTGCGTCTGTGCCGCCCCGGTCCCTCATTTGCCGCAGGCTGAGGAGGCCCAGGGTTCTGTTCGCTGGCGTGAGGAGCGGGAGGCCAAGAAGGAGGCCGAGTGGGACGCGCGGCTCAAGGAGGCGTACAAGTGAGAGGCTGGTGGGGTGCCTGGGTGGCCCGGGGTTGGCTGCCGTGGGGGTCGCGGTTCTGTGTGGAGCAGGAGCTCAAAAGCGGGGGTGGCGTACGCCTGAAGGACCTTGCGCGACGCAGCGTTTGCCCCTGGCTCTGCCCCCCCGTCGTCCCACAGGCGCATGGAGGAAAGCCTGTCGCTGGCTGAGCGCATGCAGCGCGACAAGGACGGCCTGGAGGAGCGGTGCAGCGTGCTGCTGAGCGAGAAGCAGGCCATTGAGGCCAAGCTGGACCCCAACGCGGTGGACCAGCAGGTGGGGTGCAGGAGGGCAGGGGGGCGAGGATGGGGGGGAGCCGGAACAGGCAGGGGTGTAGGGAGCAGAGGGGGGCGAGCGGGAGGAACCGAGGCCACGGGTGTGTGGCGTGGAGACCTGGCTGGGCTGCCACGCAGCGCATTCAGGTGCTGCTTGGTTGGTGACATCACCTTTCGCCTCCCCCCTCCCCGCCCAGGTCGCTCTCGAGGTGGAGGCTGCTCGGCGTGCTGCAGAGGCGCAGGCGCGCGTGGAGGTGGAGGCGCTGCAGCAGCGGCTCAGGTGGGTACGGTTGTGGGGTAGAAGGCTAAGAAACATCATCACATGTTGCATGGGAAAGGCCTGGGCGGCACGCAGTGCTTGCCGTCTGTGCTGGCCTCCGCAGTGCGCCGTGTGCGCCCGCCAACGGGTGCTCCCCCTGCTGCCCTGCTGCCTCAGGGCCATGGAGGAGTATGTTGAGGAGGCTGACTCCAAGCGGCTGGCCAGCGCATCACGCGTGTCGGAGCTGGAGGCGGCACTGGCAGTGACCAAGCGGGGCGAGGAGGACACGTACGGGCAGGTACGCTGTGCTGCTGCCAAGCTGCTTGGTGTGCGGCGTTTGTGTGTGCTGCATCAAGAGACATCCCTTCCTCTGCAGCCCCGCGGCGGCCCCTGGTCCCACCCCCACATGCTGCTTTCACACATCGTGTGTGCAGATCCAGGCAGCGGAGGAGCGCGCAGAGGGGCTGTCTCTTGAGCTGCAGTACGCGCAGGGCGAGGCGGCGCGGCTGGCGGCGGAGCTGGAGCTGGCGCGGGAGGCGGCGGAGCGGCGGGCGAGGTCAGTCCCTGGGGCTTGCCGGCTGTGTTGGTGGGTGGGTAGGGGTTGCGCCAGCTTATTTGCTGCCTGAACACTCCCCTGCCCAGGAATCCTCTGGTGCTGCATCCTGACCCGCGCACCCCCGATCTACCCTGCTCTGCTCCGCAGGGAGCACCAGCGCAGCGTCGCCGAGGTGGGCGCGCGCTGCGAGGCGCTGACGGTTGGTCTGGAGGCGGCACGTGGCGAGGCGCGCCAGGAGGCTGCTGTGGCGGGAGAGCTGCGCAGGTGAGAGGTGCAGTGGTGGTCACTGTGAGGGGCATTTTGTTTCAGCGGGCGACTGCAGCTGCCCCTGCCCCTCTCCCTGCCTGCCTGCTTATCCAAGACCCTGTCGGCTGCCTCCCACCTGCATCCCCCCCCCCCCCCGCCTGCCTGCCCGCAGCCGGGTGATGCTGCTCCAGGAGGATCTGGAGGGGGCAAAGCTGGCATCGGCAGCGGCGGCTGCAGCAGGCGTGGGCGTGGGCGCGGCCGCCGCTGGCGGCGCCGACGCGGCGGCTCGTGCCCGTCTGGAGCGAGAGGTGGCGGAACGGCAGCGGGCGGCGGAGGAGCGGGCGGCGCAGCTGGAGGCGATGGGCAGGTGGGTGGGGTGTGGGTGCTCCAGGGAGCAAGGGCGAGTGCAGCGCTTGCAGCCAGAGGCGACTCGCTGCGGCCACCCCGTCGCACACGACCTGCCTCCCTCACTCCCCTCACACCCGCTCTCCTCCCCCCTCTGCAGGGAGCTGGGCGCGGTGCGTGCCTCCCTGGACGAGGCGCAGGCGGCGCGCGAGGCGGCCGAGGCGGCGCTAGCAGAGGCGCGCCGCTCTGCGGCCTCTGCAGCAGCGCAGGCAGCAGAGGTGGAGGCCGCGCTGGCTGCCAAGGAGGCGCAGCTGTCGGCGGCGCAGGAGGCGCAGCGAAGCAGCTTGGCGCTGATGTCGGCGCGGGGGCGGGGCAGCACCATGGGCGAGGAGGAGGGCGAGGCGCGCAGCTTGAGGGAGGAGCTGGCGGCGGAGCAGGGGGCGCGTGCAGCAGAGGTGGCAGGCCTCACGTCGCAGGTGGGACGGGTGGTGTGGATTGGATGCCAGTGGGATGGACACGAGTGGCGCTGCAACTGGACAGGCTGCCTGCTTGCCTGCCTGCCTGCCTGCCTGCCTGCCTGCTGTGCTTGCCATGGACTCTGCAACAGCACCGTGACCGCGCCCTGCCCACCACACGTTTGCTCATTACACCTGCTGTCTAACACCCCCCCACCACATGCAGCTGGCGGAGGCTCAGTCCCTGGCTGCCTACAGCGGCGGCGAGATGGCGGGGCTGGTGCAGGCGCTGGCGGAGGCGCGGGGCGATGCGCAGGAGGCGGCGGCCAAGCTGGCAGAGGCGCGGGAAGAGGTGTCGCGCCTGCGCTCAGGTGGGCGCAAGGGTGCAGCAAGATGAAGGGAAGAAGCGGAAAGAAGCAGCCTGCGCTGCGTGCAACCATGCCATGCTGCCATTCAACGCTCCCTCCATCCTTCGCCACCCTGCCTCACAGGCCCCGACGGCGAGCTGCGCGCCCGCATCGAGCGCCTCGAGAAGGAGTTGGTGATCCAGCGCAACAGGGCCGAGGTCAACGCGTTGTTCAAGGAGGAGCACGACCGGTGGGGGGATGGGGGGGCAGGGGAAGAGAAGGGGAGGGGAGGCAGCGCTGCTCCCTTCTCGTGGAGGGTTGAGGGCTGGCGCGAAGAGTTCTCGAGCGCTGGGCTGCTGGGCTGCGCGGCGCTGTGCCCCCACCTCCGACCCCTAAACGCCGGCCGTGAACCCCTGGCTGCCTCCGCCTCCTGCCCCCTGCCGTCTGCTGCTGCAGCATTGCCCAGGACCTGGTTGAGACCAAGCTGGTGTGGGCCGAGGCGCAGGAGGCCATCGTGAAGCTGAAGCGCAGCCTGGTCAAGTCGCAGGAGAAGAACGTGAGGGGGGAGGGGTCGGCTGGTGGGGGCGGGGTGGCAGGTGCTGTGCACAGTGACGGATGATAGTGGTGCCAGGGAGGTGCACCTGCCTGCGCGACCGGTCTCCGCCCCCCCCCCGCCCCCCCCCCCCCCCCCCCCCCCCCCCCCCCCCCCCCCTCCCCGCCGCCTGGCTGCGCCAGGTCAACTTCTCGGCCAAGCTCACCAAGATGGAGACAAAAATGTATGCCACCTTCAATGGAACAGGCGAGAGCGTTTGTAGGCAGGGGAGGTGTCGGGGGGATGGCGGCGGAGCAGATCGACTTGGAACATGCCTAGCCATCCCTTGCCAGCTCCGCATCGCCTCTCAGCCCCTGAGCACGGCGCCCGACCCTCATTCCTCGTCCCCCGTGCTTGCTCCATCGTGCGCAGCGGAGAGCATGCAGAAGGGCGCCAAGAAGCTGGGCAGCAAGCTGAGCATGAAGCGGGGCAGCAGCAGGGACCCGGAGGGTGGCGCCGCGGGCGGCCAGTCTGCTGGCTCGGAGCTGCCCTCCCCCGTGCCCTCGGCAGAGCCCTAGGCAGGCAGTCCTTTCCGCATGCCGTTCAGCTGGCGGCGGCAGGCAGCCAGAAGGCCAGCACGGTGGCGGCGCTTTACCTGCTGCCACGCTCGCCTCCAGCTCTCCAGCTCTGTGCCTCCCCTCACGATTCCCCTGTGCGTCTATGACCTGCTAGTTTAGCTGTTTGCTTTTCCTTGAGAACTGATTCATCTCCCCTTTTGATTTAACAAACCGTCTGATCACACGCCAGGGAGGCTGCGGGGGTGCAGGCAGAGAGGGGCGCCTAGGGCATCGAGCTGCCTCGCCCGCGTCCCTGTCCCGCTTCGGCAGAGGAGATGGATCGGCAAAGTTGTGCACAGTGAACATCACGTCCATTCAATCGGGCTTGCAGCAGCTCCACAAGCTGCGCAGCAGCAGAGGGGCTTGTGCGTCCCGTCGGAGCTGACGGCACCGCCTGCTGGGCGCGCCGCCGCCTGCTGCCGCTGGGCGGCATGCTGCTGCCAAGACCCCGAGGCGTCGCGCGGTTGGCACAACACTGCGGACTAGCCCACCGTCGTTTGAGCGCCGACAGGGCCCGTCGATCGCGACTTGACCAGCCCCTCCGCTTCGCTCGCCGCAACGATGCGGCTCGCGGGCTTCTTGGTGCTTGCCTGCCTAGCGGCCCAGCTTGCCGCGGGGTTCGCCGAGGAGGCGCCGCTCGTGGTCGTCGCGGCGGTGCAGCCCGGCGGTGCAGCGGCGGCGGCGCCCCTGCTCAAGGGCAACGCCGCCAACCGCACCTCCAACTACACAACATGCGACCCGGTGTGCCACAAGCACGTGATGTGGATGGAAGGCCTCATCATTCTGGTTGTCATCGTCACAGCGCTTGTTACCGGCTGCTCCTGCATGTGAGCCTGGGCGGGTGGGGGCGACGGGGCGGCGGCGGCGGGGGGAACAGTGGCGGCAGACGCAAGACCTGCATGTGCATCTGCCTGCCGCCGCGAGTCGGAAATATGCTACACTGCACTCCATGCCCTCACAGCACAGCTCTGCTCTGCCCCATCTGCCATGCACAGGCACATGATTGACGTCCCCACACGCTTTGCGCAGGTGTGCGGGGGGAGCGAGGGTTTTGGGGGGCTGTGGCAAACAGGGAAGGCGAACAGCACAGCCAGGCCAGTCTTTGCACCACAGCCTGCGCTGAGGCAGCGCCTTCGCTGTCCGCTAGCTTGTGTGTGAGGTGTCGGTGTCTCGACCCCACCTCTGCCCGCCCCTCCTCCCATCCGCAGCCAGCGGAGTCGTCGCGCCAGCACGCCGACTGAGCGCACCAGTGGAGCAGCTGGCTGGTGGCAGCCGCTCGTGCTGCAGCGGCCGCATGCAGCTTCAGGCATCTTTGCTGCGCCGCGCCCGCCTGCGACGCCTCCCTCCCTCCAATTTGCATTCTACCTTCCTCTGCCTTTGTGTTCCTGCTTGCCCTCCAGACCTGCCCCTTGTCCTCCCTGCCTTTCACCCAACCAACCAACAACACAAACTTAGCCTGTGACAACACCTTCGACAGCAGCCTGTGGCTGAAGATTGAGGATTGCGCACTTGGGGAATCAGAAATGAAGATCATGCATGTGAACAGAGGGGGGGACATGCATTGCAGGCAGCCCACAGCTGGGTCGTGTCGGAGGCGCCGCTTGCCTGCCGCCGCTAGCACCTGCGTTGCCTCCACCTGCCATCTGTCCTTGGGGTCTCCTCACATGGCGTGCACACAAGGTATGTGCGAAAAACAAAGGTGATGATGTGTGCATGTACAACCCTGGCCGCCCGGCCAGGCTCCCATACTGCCACCGCATTGGCTGTCGCTACTCGCTGCCTCTCGACCTCCCCTCCACAGCGGCCGGTGCAGTGGACTGCATGCCGCCTGCCATGCCGCGCAGGCGCTTCTTCATTCGTTGCAAAGTGGTGTTCATCGCTGAGCCGCTGCGCCCAACCATGCTGCTTCCAACGCCGTACGGCGAGCGTGCCGCGGGCACTGTTGCCACCTCGCACCGCTGACGCAGCGCGCTTTGCCGCCGCCAGCTGCTTCACACCGCCGACACGGGGCGCTCTGCCGCCAGGGGTTCGTACTCGTAGTGCGGCTGGGCGCCGTGGCTGGCAGAGGCGCTGCAGCAGGAGAGAAGGGGGGAAGTAGATGATGGGACAGGGAGGATTCGGCTGGGGGAATTGCACGAGCAATGCGTGGCTGATGCAGCTCTTGCCGCAGGCAGCACTACAACGGCAGTTTTCCATTACACCAATATCGGCTGCCCACCCACGCATCGCTGCCCCTCCCCTCTGCCAGCCCCACCTGAGCCCGATGATTGCGGCCAGCAGCACCAGCAGCCAGTGCGCAAACAGGAAGGGCAGCATCCAGCGGGACTGCAGCGGGCGGGTGGGCGGGCGGGAGAAGGTGGCCCCAGTGAAGAGTACTGTGGCTAGCCTCTGCTGGTCAGGAGGGCCCCTGGCATCGAGTGCTCAGCGGCCAGCAATCTTCAAAGCCGTGTGCCCTGCCAAGGTGGCTGCCTACGCACCGCGATGCCGCCGTCCACCAGCAGCGACCCCAGCTCCAGAATGTGGAACAGGGCCGACACCAGGAGGCCCACGTTCAACACCTGGCAGGAATGCGAGGGCAGAAAGGGCAGGTGAGGGCAGGAGGGAGAGCACTGGCAGCGGAGATGTGGAGCAAGGCAGGCGCCATCAAGCGGGGCGGGCATGGTGCGCTGCGCCGCCCTGCACACTTCCATGTTCATGCCAAGGTGCGGCATCCTGCAGGCATGCCCAGCATCACTGCCCCCTGCCCCCGCCCCACCATCACTGGACAGCCTCACCTTGGGCACCGTCTGGGCCAGGCGGCCCAACAGGGAACGCTCCTGCAGGGGTGGGGCAGGCAGGGCACAAGGGACGGCTGGTACAGGTCTGCCATTCGCTGGACCGACGTGGCGGACCTCGTGCGCCAGCAGCCTAGCTCGGCACCAGATGGGGACTACCTTGTCAGCCAGTGCCGAGGCGACTGCTCCGCCAATCGCCGATTGCGATCGCCGATTGCGATCGTCGACTGCAGCGCACGCTGGTTACCCTCCAGCCAACCCACAGCCACCCCCACCTCCCTTGCCTGCAGCGTGAAGGTCATGGCAGGGAAGAGGAAGAGCAGGGCGGCGCCGATCCACTGCCACAGGAAGGCCGCTGGCTTGCCCTTGTGGTAGCCAAAGGTCCACTTGAGGGTGAGCCTGGGCGGGGCGGGGCACGAGGGCGGGCGGGTACAGAGGGGTGGGGGGGCGGTTAGAAGGGAAGGAGGTGGCTGGGATGGTGGAGGGCTTGCTTCGACAGGGCAGGCCGCTCGAGGATGTGGGCGGCGATACAGGCAGGCAGGCGGGTGGCGGCCGCTCACTGTGGCAGCGCGATGTAGGCCAGGCCCGCCAGCGTGAACAGCACGGTGAGCAGGCCGTACAGGAAGACAGACACTGGCGAGAGAGTGGGGGGTGGGGGCGGGGGCATGCGTTGGGGTCAGGGCGGGTGAGAAGAGTGGGGAAGGGGAGGTGAGCAGGCTGCGCAAGAAAGATGTACACAACGGTGGTGGTGGATGTACGCTGCACGAGAGCACGTTCAGCAGCAGCAGCGGCGCCGGCAGCAGCAGCAGCAGCAGCAGCAGCAGCAGCAGCACTCACGCGTGACCTGGCGCGGCCTGAACATGGTAGAAAAACCAGAGCGCACCGCCTGCGGGTGGGGGCGTGCAGGGCGTGGGCGCGGTCGACGGCGAGGCCTGCGATCAGCTGCTGCCGCTGCTGCTAGCAGTGCTGCTGTGCTGAGCGCTGCAGCCACCCCCGTGCTGCCACCAACGGCGGCGCAGCAGTCCCCGCTGCCCTCATTGCCCCCTCGCCGACACCCACACGGCACCCCACTTCTCCGGGCCTCACATCGGCGGTCATCATGAAGCCTCCACTGAGGCCCAGGTGCACCCCAGGCACCAGCAGGGTGGGCGCCATCACAAGGGCGCCTGCACAGCAGGCAGGGGGGTCAAATGCGTGGGGAGCTCGCTGCGCTGGAATCACCAGCAGGGTGGCGTTGCTCATTAACGGCACCTCCTGACGCACGTTGTGAGGGGAGGGTGCAGCCCACCCTGCACCCACCCACCCACCCACCCAGCAGCAGGCCCCACAGCGTGAGAGCCTTGGTGAAGAGGAGGTGCACCAGGTGCAGCACCACCGCCAGCAGGGCAAACCACAGCAGGCCGTGCTGGCGGGGGGGGAACGCAAGGGGCACGAGGGCAAAGGTGGGCGTGTGCGTGAGCAGCCCTGGGTCCAACAGCGCAGAAGCACCAGCAGCTGCGCGTGCAGTGCACCTGTGCCGCAGAAGCGCCGTCGTCTTGCAGTGCACCTCCTGCGCACCCCCTGCCCCCAAGCCCCTGCCCCACCTGCAGGCGCTGGATGGCTGGGTCGTTGAGCAGGCGACGGTCGGCGCCAATCTGCAGGGCGGGGAAAAAGCGCAGAAGGGACGTGCGTGGCGCAGCCCAGCGTGTGTCGGCGCGATGGCTGCACACACACCAATCACTGCACATCGACAGCCCGGGTTGGCCAGCTTGGCGCGGCGCTTCCCACCCACCTTGAGTGCGTAGCAGACGATGGCGCCCGACAGCAGGCAGGCGGCCAGCACGCGCCACAGCTCCTCGTACAGTAGGTCTGCAGGGGGGGGGGGGGGGGGGGGGGGGCAGCCAGCGGTGAACACCAACCGGGTGCCACCGTGACGCATGCGTCTGCACATGCTGCAAAGTCGCGCAATTCTGCCCCGCACTCCCCCCTGCCCCTCACTCGTAAAGTGAACGCGCCTCGCCTTTCACATGTGCCCTTCCTGCCGCACCACTCCAACTGTCGTTCGCTCAACACGCCGTTCACATGTGCGCCCCTCCCGCCGCGCCCCTCCTTCCCGCGTTGTGCTCCTCCCCCCCGCCCACCGATGTCTTCGTGCTTGTGTGGCAGGTGCATGTTGCGGAAGAAAACTTCCGTCAGCTGTGGACGGGGTTGAGGCGAATGTGCAGAGAAGAGCATGGGCAGCGACCATGTGTGGAGCCACGTCAGGACTCTCAACACTTCAATGAGGGGCTGAAAGGGTTAACTCTCAAAACTTCAATGAAAACTTCAATGAAAACCAATCTGCGCTGCGGCTCGTGCCTCCCTCCAACTCCAACACCACTGAACACTGAACTAATCCTTGTTTCCGACTTCTGGGCAAGCACACCCAACGCATGCCCTCCACCCATGCCTGCCCTGCCCTGCCCTCCCCACTGCCGCAGGCAGGCCGCACCTTGTAGGGCGCGATGAGCATGGCCAGCGCCGCCACCAGCTGCAGCAGCCCCAGGGCGGTGTACAGCTGGGAGGCGCCTGCGGCAGGGGAGGGAGGAGGCCCCTGGAGTGCAGCATGTGGAAGCTGGCTGGATGTGGCAGGTGTCGGCCAGGCAGCTCCGCGCCGCCTCCCCTCAATCTTAGTTCCGCTGCCTTCCACCACCCACCCACCTGGGATGTGCATGCCCACCAGCGTGCGCCCCTCGTACGCCTCTTCCGAGGGGGGCGTCCCGCCCGGCATGACGTAGCGTTCGGATGCGGCGGGGTAGGTGGTCGCGGGGGCGGCCGCGGGGTAGCCGGTCGTGGGGCCTGCGGGGCGGGCGGCGGGCGGCGCCGGTGGCGCAGGCGCCGGGCGGTGATTCCGGAGGGCGGCATGTGCGACGCGGGCGGTGCCTCGGTGTGTGCCCGCCACCCTCCAGCACTCTGGGCGCTCCAGAGAGGCCTTCCCCGCCCCTGCTTGCCTACTAGCGGCTCTCCCAGGCCCCCTCCCGGCCGCGGCGGGGCCGGCACAGAAGGCTCGGGCGCTGTGGACATTGCGCCTTGCTGGTGAGCGCCTGGGCGGTTTGGTGGCGCCGCAGGCGGGTGTCCGAGGCAGGCGGCGAGCGCGTGCGGTTGCTGACGGTGCCTCCTGCCCTTCTTCCCTCTCTGCCTCTCGCGGCTGGTGCTTTCAAGTTGGGGAAGCAAGCTGCCGAGATAATAGGGACGAGGACAGGCATGAAGGCCAAGAGCGTGGAAGAAATCAACCGAGGCCACAAGCGCGCTGACGGGGCGGGGCGCGTCCGTCGCTCAGTGCGCGCCGCCGCTCGCTCACCCCTGCCCCTGCCGCCGCGAGGCAGCCCAGCCGCTCTCGTAGATGCGACCATGCACCGCCCCTGCAGCCGGTGTCGCTCCCTGCTGCTGCTGCTGCTCCGCCGCTGCCGCCGCTCCTGCTGCCTGCTGCTGCGCGGCGCCGCCTCCCCGGCCGCTGCCTGCCTTGCCCGCCCGCCGCTTCTCTGCCGCCTTTGCTTTCGCCTCCTCCATCTGCTTTTGCTTGCACAGCAGCTGCACCCGCTCCTCTGCCGCACGCGCAGCCTCCACCAGGCCCTGGTGGTCGAGCTTGGCAGCGGCGCCGATGACCGCGCCGCGCTTGGGGCGCTGGGCGCCCACCTGCTGCACCTGCGCCGCCTGCGCCGCCAGGGAGAGGTGCTGCGGGCAAGGCTGGGGGCCGTACGCCGCCGCGCGGCTGCTGGCCAGGTGCGCTGTGCCCAGGGCAAGCGCGCCGGCGGCGGCGCTGCTGTAACCAGGCGCCGCGGCCGCCGCAGCGGCCGCAGCTGCGGCTGCTTCGTGTGGCACGAACTGGCCCGAGGCAAAGTCGTAGGTGCCCCACCGCCCCACGCTGGGGTGGCAGTACAGCCCTGGAGCAGAGAAATGGGAGTGGGGGCAGCGTGGGAGCGGCGCCGAGGGGCAGCAGCAAAGCAATGGACTGCACAATGCGCAAACCAAACAGCAAGAGTAAGCCCGACCACCCACCCACCCACCCACCCACCCACCCACCGGTATTGGCATCGTAGTAGTACCCTGACGTGGGTTCCAGCATGTAGCCAGAGGCAGGGTCGAAGCAAAAGCCAGCTGCTTCAGCCGCCGCGCGCTGCTCCGCCAGAGCGTGCGCCGCATGCTGCTGCTGGTACGGCTGCTGCGCGGCGTGCGCCGCGTGCAGCTCCGCCCCGGCGGCCAGAGGGTCGTACCCTTCGTCCCCTTCTACTGCTGCCGCTCCCTGCTGCTGCGCTGCCTCCTGATCCTGCTGCTCCGCCGGCTGCTCGCCCGCCGCCGCCGCCGCCGGCTGCTCACCAGGCAGCTCGCCGGGCTCTGGTTCGCTTGCCTCTGCTTCTGCAGCCTGCTGCCGCTCCCAGGCGGCCATGGGGTCGTCATCCTCCCCGCCGCCGCCACCTCCTGCTCCCTCCCCGCCTGCACCAAACTCTTTTGGTGCCCAGCCAGCGTAGGCCAGCGCCGCTTCAGCCGCCGCCTCCAGCGGCGCCTGACCCTGGTGGTACTGCTCCTGTGTGTGGTACCGTCCCTGCGTGTGGTACTGCGCCCGCTGCGCCTGCTCAGCGTAGCGGTCGCGCGCAAAGCCCAGCCGCAGGGGCTGCCCCTCCAGCTGTGCCTCCCTGCAGGCCGTCAGCGCCTTACTGGCGTCGTCGACGCTGCACGCGGGGGGGCAGCCGGGGGCGGGCACAGGGTGTGGAGGAAGCGGATGCGGGGGGAACCAAGGATGGAGTGTGGGGTAGATCGGTGCAGCTGCACAGCTCGAAGCCCCTCATCACCACCAGTCCCTTTATCACCCACCCACCCACCCACCCACCCACCCACCCACCCACCCACCCGCGCACCTGTAAAACTGGACGTACGCCGCCCCCCGGGGTTCCCCAGTCACCCGGTCCCGCAGCAGGCGGATGTCACGCACTGCAGGCGGCGACGCCAATGGCGGGCAGGCAGGCAGGCAGGCAGACAGGCAAGGAGGACAGGAGGGACCGGTCGGACGAGAGACGGGGTGCAGGTGAGGCGGCGCACGAGCGCTTTGCCTTGCATGCTTTGGCTGGAATGCAGGCGGCTGCGGGCAGACGTCCTGGCATGCACCAGGCTTGCCGGGAGCCACCTTGCCCGCCCTGCCCCCTGCCCAGCCCCACCTGGCGCATGCGGCACAAACAGGAAGCGCAGCGCCTCCTCGTCTGTGCTGGCCGGCAGGCCTGCCACCCGCAGGATGCACGAGGGGGGCTCCTGCGCAGAGCCCGGCGGCAGCGGCTGCGCGCCAGCGCCACGCTGTGCGCAGCACTGGTAGCAGGCGGTGCGCCTGGCGGGGGGAGAGGCAGGGGGGCGAGGCTGGAGTGCGTGAGGGAGGTGTGAATTTGCAGTGCACAGGCAGTTGTGCAGCGGTGCGCCTCGACTCGCTCTGCAGCGGGTGCAGCCGCCTGTTTCGTCAGCCCTGCCCCTCCTTCACAACACAACCAAGCAGCCACACAGCGCCACCATCCCTCTGCCCACCGCCACCTGGCAAAGTTCGCGGTGCCGCAGTGCTGGCAGCCCCAGTCGTCGGCGCCCCGCCGCCGCGCGTACTCGAAGCGCAGGCGGTGCGGGCCAAAGAACGTCTGCTCCATCCAATCGGATTCCATCAGCGCGACCGCCTCCTCGGCGGTTTTGAACTCCTGTCAAACGGGTGGATGGAGGTGGCTGTGAGGACGAGCGGCAGACAGCTGGGCCACCGGCGGTGTTGCCCCAAAGGACGGCGGCGCCACCCTTGCGTTTCCAGCCCACCCACCCACCCACCCACCCACCAGGAAGGCGTAGCCCTTGCAGGGCCCGCTGGCGCCGCCACCCTCGCGCGGCACCCGTATTTCCTGCAGCCCCGTGAGTGGCGCAAACAAGGCGCGCAGCTCCGCCTCTGTGGCGTCCTCAGGCAGGGCCTGGCGGTGAGGGGGATGTGTGAAAGCGGCGTTGGGCGGCGGCGGGCGGGGGCGGTCAGGGGAGGCGTTCGAGAGGGGTTCGGAGTCGCACGGAAAAGATCGAGAGCTGAGAGGCAAGGCGCAGGTCTGCCGGTGTTGCGCAGCCTGAGGCAGGTTGTGCGTGATTGATTGGTGGATGGGTCCACCGTGTGGCTGCTTACCGCAATGCGCAGTACGCGGGTCGGGCGTGCCTCCTCCTCCTCCTCCTCCTCCCAGGTAGCCTCCTCCCCCTCCAGCTCATCGTCGAATCCAGCTGCGTAGCAGGCACAGGGGGTTGGCACGACAGTGGATAAGCAACAGCGTGCGCACCCTGCGGCGGGGGAGGCCA
Organism: Micractinium conductrix; assembly: GCA_002245815.2. NCBI lineage: Eukaryota > Viridiplantae > Chlorophyta > Trebouxiophyceae > Chlorellales > Chlorellaceae > Micractinium > Micractinium conductrix. Next base: position 58,199 of record LHPF02000064.1, read on the forward strand.
CCGTGCGGTGCCGCCAGTCGGTGGAGGGCAGCAGGCGCAGCAGGAGTGCCAGCCAGCGTTCGCAACCCTGCAGCTGCCCCCCCAGCCTTCCCGACCATGCCCCCGCCCACCGTCCAGCGCAGCGGCGTACTGGCTCATGCGTGCAGACGACTGCACCTGCACGCTGGCCACAAACCCAGGGCGGGGCAGGGTGGCTGGCAGTGCCGCACCATCGTTGATGCGCCCACCGCTGGTGAAGGTGGAGCGGAAGAGGTCTGTGCACGGAGATTGGTGGGTGGGTGGGTGAGGGATGGGGGCAGGGCACCGAGTGCTGAAGGCGTGGGGCACCGGTGGGGGTTGAAGCGCTTCCGTAAGCAAATGCCAGGGGGCACCCGCCAGCGGCAGCACGCATCAGCCGCCCTTGCCCCGGTCGACGCACCATGCTGCCACCGGTTGGGCGACGCAGCCCGATCTGGCACGCCAGCGCCGGTGCCGCCGGCGCTGCCGCCACGCCGGCCCCGCCCGCGGCTGCGGCTGCGATATGGTGCCCGCTCGCGGCTGCGGCTGCGGCTGCTGCGCCGGCGCGCGTGCTCCTGCCCGGCGTGCCGCTCCCTGCTGCGGCTGCGGCTGCCCGTCCACCGGTTGCCGCTGCGCCCTCGGCTGTGGCTGCGGCTGCCGCGCCGCCGACCCCGACGGTCCCGGCTGCGGTTGCGGCGCTCCCTGCAGCAGGGCGGAGGACCAGGGCCGGCAGCAGGGTGGAGGCAGGGAGAGTGTTGAGCGTTCTGCCTGCATCGCTCGGCGCCTGGAGCATGCGCATGGCACAGCAACCCTGCGCAGCTGCGGAGCCGTCTGTCCAGCCAGCTGTGCGCACCGTGAGCATGAGCGTGACGAGCGCCGTTCGTCCCCTCGCCGCCTGACCCTGTCTGTGGCGCAGCAAGAGTGGGGCAGCAGGCGACGTCAGCGGGCGGCAGCGGCGGCGGCGGCGTTGGCCGGGGTGAGCGCCTGGGCGGCTCGTCGCATTCACCGCTCATCGGTTGCTCCAAAGGCGCCGCCAGCCGCCTCTGCATCGCCTCCAGCCGCGCGACGGAGACCCGCCGCTCCCTTGCGTTGGCGCTGGCTCCTTCGGGGCGTCGCAACGGAAATGTTATGTACTTGGCAAAACGCAGAGGATGCGGCCGTCGGCCGATGTTGCTCCTAATCATCAGCGGCAGCGGCACCGGTGCATTGTCGCCACACGGCGACCGGCCAACACCAGCGCGCTTCCGCCTGCCCGACATTTTTCAAAACCTATGCTCTGTGAGCGAAAGCCTGCTGTGCACAACGTGCGGCAGTCTGGTATTACGTGTACATCATGCTGCTCTGACAGGCAGTCCTAAAGTACATAGGTATGCGTGCGGCCGGCAGCACGAGGCGCGTGGGCCGGGTGGTGGGCAGGCGGAGCGCTGCTAATGCTCGCATATCGACTCGACACAATGGCAGTTTATGTCATTCATATTCTGGGCGTTCAGCCTGCTGCCAGCAACCTACAGCGTAGGAGCCCCACGCCTCAGTTGACCCTTGCAGGCCGCGACTTCGTCGTCCGAAGTCGCCGCCACCGCAGCACCCGGCGCCTCCTCAGGCGCCGGCGCCACCTCCTCCTCCCACGCGTCCACCTCATCGCCCTTGACCTCAAACTGCAGCCGGCCGGCCGCCACCTGCTGCTGGGCCCAGCCGTAGAAGGCGGGCAGGGGGGAGGGGGCCGCCGAGCCGCCGTCGGCAGCCTGCACACACGGGTGAGGTGACAGGGGGAAGGCGCGCGGCGGCTGGAGGGCAGGGCGCATGGGCTCAAGAGCTCTGCATCGCCTGGCAACCGCACGCACAGCATGCCCAGCATCCCTCGCCCCCTCCCCGCCCCATGCCGCACCTGCCCCTCCAGCTGCTCCCACACCCACGCCAGCATCTGGGTGGCGGTGAGCTCAGCCACCGCCGGCCGCCCCGCCGTGCCGCGCCCACACAGCAGGTCTGAGGCGGCGTTGACGATGCAGCCGCCGTCCGAGAACTGGCTGTGGCTCGCACCTGCGGGGTTGTAATGGTGGGGCGAGCAGGGGGGCGAGCAGGTGTTTTGCAGATGTTTGAAGGCCCCGTGCGCCCCCCGCCCGCCGTCCTGCGCACCTCCTCACCCCACAACGAACACGGCCCCACCCCTGCGCACCACAAGCCCAGCCCCACCCCTCTGCCCCCCTGCTCCCCTGCCCCACCCCCCTCACCCGTCTCCACGCCCAGCCAGCTCCCATTCCCGGCGGCGCCCCAAAACTGCTGGTAGTTGCTGCCCTCGGGGTTGCATCTGCCAACCACGCCGGCACCGGCGAGGCCCACTGCCAAGCCCGACTCCGCCAGAGCCTTGGTGGCTGCAAAAGGGTGCGCGGGTGGGTGGAGAGGGGGAGGGGGGCTGGTGTGGTGAGCTGGCCCGGCGCAGGCAGGCCTGACGGGGTGCTTTGCGGTTGGTGGACGGGCAGGCGTGGGCGCAGCCAGGCGGTCAAACAGGCGTCAGCGTGCCGTGCCGCCCTCTCACAGCCAGCGCATGCTGTGGTCACGCCAAACCCCTTACCAGCGGGGTTGTCGGGGGACTCGGGGGAGAAGCGGGTCACGTCCACTGGGTCTATCAGATACGCGGCTTGGACGAGGTCTGAGTGGGCTGCGAGCGCAGCGGTGGAAGGGAGGGGGGGGGGTATGGGCGGGAGGGGAAGAAGCGCGTGGGATGGCAGCGCCCTTGGGGCAACCCTTGCATGGTCCCTCACCGCTCAAGTCTGCATGGATTGGCAGCGCAGGGAGGACGGGGGACAGCAGGGCCGCTGCCAGCATGCAGTCGGATGCACCGCATCTCCGCCGCCCGCTGCGGAGGCACCCCGACCTGCATGCGTCTCTGTCGACCCTGCTGCCGCTCAAGAGCCCGCCATGCCCAGCCCAGCCCTGCTGGCCCTCACTTGTGAAGGCCAGCGAGGCGACCTTGCCGCCGCGGCTGTGCCCCGCAGTGACCAGCCGCCCCACATCCGCCAGGCTGTACAGAGGCGCTGCTACATCATCAGACTGGTCAGCGATCCACTGCAGGGGGCAGGGGGACAGGTGCAGGATGCCGGTCTGGAGCCACCTCACGAAACCCAGGTGCACAAGAGCGGGAGGGCCCATGTGGCAGCGGGCCAGTGTCGCATGACGGCTCCACAGCCTGCCATGTACATCACATGCGTTACACACCCACATCGCCTGCCCACCCTCCCACCCACCCGTGCAATCTCTGGTACCAGCGCCACCTCAGACGCCACGGTGGTGCCTGCAGAAGGGGGGTTGGAGGGCTTGGCTACACGCGTCACTAGCCAGGCATCAGTAGCCGGGCGTGAGTGCTATTGACCCGTGAATAGCCAGGCATCGGTAGCCCAGGCGTCAGTAGCACTGGTGCATGCGCCCCACCCACATCCCACGCTGCTCTCTGCGAGGCAGGCGCAGCCAGGCAGGCAACTGCATGCCCCCCCAACTTCCCCCTCAGCCCCTACCCCTCACCCCCACCTAGGGAGGGCAGGTCGTACTGGATCACGACCACGCCCCAGCTGGCTGCACGCTGCGCTAGCCGCCAGTACCAGCTGGCCTTGTTCTGAGGGGTCAGGGGGCGGGGGTGGGGGGCAGGGGGCGGGGGGCAGGCGGGACAACAGGCGGAGCGGTGAGTACAGGGCACTACACGGCAAGCCTTTGTGGGACAGAGGTTGCCCTGCTTGCACGGAGGCTGAGCTCAGCAACGTTGAGGCAGGTGCCAGCAACGGCTGCCCTACTCGTGTGTGCCGGACAGAACCAGGGAGAGGTTGTTCGGGGCCAGGGAGAGGTTGGGGGCGCCGCCCATCCATGCGGGAGGGGGGCACGAGGCCCTGCATACGTGCCTGGCAGCCTCCTGCACCCGCATGCACGCTCACTCGAACTCTCACGACGCCACTCACCATGAAACCAGAGTAGAGCAGGAGCACAGGGAAGGGCGGCGGCCCAAACGGCAGCGTCACGTCGGGCGCACAGGCGTCGGGAATCGTGAGTGTGAGCGGCAGGCGTCGCCCGCCCGCCGTGCCGGCCTCCGTAACGAGGGTAGCGCTCATGCTCTTCCAGGTGCACGGCCCCGGCAGAGAGAGGTCTGCGGCTTCCGCGGCCCGCCACATGCTGCTCAACAAGCACGTAAGCACCAGCAGCGCGCCAGGCAGACGCATGTGTGATCTGGCGGCGTGTCAACGGGTGTCGACGAGCGTGGACGGCTCCGCAAAGACCTAGCGGCGCCGCCACGCAGCCCCCTGACATGCACAGCAGCTGGATGCGGCGCACGCCTCCCACGGCAGCTCTCTTCGCGCTTCCTGACTGCACCAGTTGATTACATGCAGCACAGCAATAAAACAAAGCTGCCTGCATCCTCACCGCCCGCGCTTGCCGCCGCCGCCCTTGCCCTTCTTGCCGCCGCCGCCCTTCTTGCCTCCACTGCCACCCGTGCCGCCACCCTTCTTGCCGCCGCTGCCCGCCTTGCGCCCTTCAACCTTCAGCTTGGTCTTTGCTAGGATGCGCAGCGCCGTCTTGCTCATCTTGCCCCTCCCCTCCTGCTGCTCTTCGCCGTCCTCGCCGGCACGCTGCTGCTGCTGCTGCCGCCGCTGCAGCTGAACTCTGCCGCCACCGCCGCCCGCCTCGCCGCCGCTGCACTCCTCCTCACCATCCTCCTCGCCGCTGCCGCCACCGGCCGCTCCGTCATCGCTGCCGCTGTGCGCCGACAGCGGCATGACGGTGACCGTGCTGACAAATTGGCCAGTCTGACGCACGCGCTGCTCCGCCTCCACGTCTGCCGCGCCGCCGCCGCCCTCTTCGTCGCTGTCGTCCACCGTGACGCCCAGCCGCACCAGCTCCTCCTTCATCTCCTGGCGGCGCTGCAGGGGCAGCACTCATGAGGGCCAGAGGGGACACGTCAGCGCTATAGGGGGGCAGGAGGGGCAGTTGACCAAGGCTCGGCGTGTGCCGGGTGGGCCGAGGGTCGGCTCCTCCTGCTTCCGCTAGCGATGCCACAGCAGACCTGGGAGGCCAGGGAAGGCAGGAAGCAGGCGAGAAGCAGGGCACCCGGATCTGCAGCAGGCACCGCGCGTTGGATAAGAAACAGCTGTGCTGTCATCTCCAGCATTGCTTTCTCTCCGCCGGCATTTCAGTACTGCGCCTGCTGTTGTTTTGCCGTGTCCGTCACCAAAGCACTGGGCACATTGTCATAGCAAGTGCACCTCCCACGCGGTGCCGCCCATCCCACCTCTGCGCGCTCCTCTAGCCGCTGCACCCGCTGCCGCGCCTCCAGGTGCTTAAGTGCCTCCTTGCGACGCGCCACCTTGCGCTTGTGGAATCCAGTCAGGTACTCCCTGCGGCCCAGCGAGGGGTGGCGCGAAAGGGGGGTGAGCGGCGGCTGTGCGCGCAGCGGCGCGTTGCCGCCGCCGCCCGCATGCTTGGCGGCGGCCCGGGGTTGCTCCCGCACGCTCTGGCGCTGCGACGCCCCGCCTCAGCCCACTCTGTAGGTGCTATCAGGCGACCGTGAGCATATATATGCGCGCTGCAGGAGACGTTCTCGCGCCGCCCCGCCTCACTTGTGAGCCTTCGGGTCGAACACCACCTCCAGGCCCTTATCACGCTTCGCGTGCTTCTTCACATAGTTGCCGCTGGTCTTTGGCGCCCTCGGCACGAACACCGCCTCGCGCTCTTCTTCGCGCTGCCTCTTGCGGCCCTCTTCCTTCATTCTGGTGGGCTGGTGCGGGGGGAAAAGGCGAATGCACACAAATGCAGCGACACGGGGGTAAGGTGCAGCACATGCCGCCGCCGCTGTCGTCGCCGCTGCGCCCCGCTACTCTCGCCTGAGCGGGTTGAGTTCACATCGCGAGAGCAGAGCAGGAGATAAGTTAGGTTGGGCTCAACAGCCAGAAGATAGGAGGGAAGGGCAGGGGTCAGTGCTGAGGGGGAGGGGCACGTCACGAAGCGGGGGCTGCATGTGCGTACGCGGGCTGCTGCCATCACGGCGTGGCGCTGCGCGCTCAGCGGCCGCGCATCTCGCGCACCGCCTTGAGCACCGCCTCCTTGTCGGCGGCAGCGGGCTCGAACACGTACCTGCAGGAGGGTCAGGGCGAACCAACGGGTGAGTGCGCCGATACAGCATGCAGCAGCAGCAGCAAGGCCACAGCGAGCTGCCAGCACCGCCCCGCGCGCCAGCAGGAAGCCCTCACACCCCCACCCCTCACTTGATGAGCGACTCCTTGATGCCCAGCATTTCGGGGAACTCCTTCTCCAGGCGGGCGGTGTCCAACAGGTTGTTAGAGCGGGGGGCCACAATCACCTGCCAGGGAGGGGGGGGACAGATGATGCGCGTCGTTGGGCAAGGGTGTGGGGCTGGGTGGACGACCGCCATGGTGACAGTGGAGGTGAATGGCGGAGCCCACCAGCCACCCCATGTCAGCCACTCCCACCCCCACCTTGGCCTGCTCCTCCACAGTGAAGTTGCTCCAGGTGAACTCGAGGTCAACGTAGTCCTTGTACAGCTGCACGGACCAGCGGGAGCAAGGGGGCAGGGTGGGGGTGGGTGGGCGCCAGGTGCTGCAGGCGCGGGCACTGCAAAGGTGGCAGCGTGCGACAGGCGACCGCGCCTGCCTGCCCACCCACCCCGCCGCCGCCAGCACTGTGCCCACCTGCAGGATTTCGTTGTGGCTGATGGCCCCCGGGTTGGTGTAGTTCATGATGCCGGTCAGCTTGCGCCGCGACATCTCCACAGCCAGCGGCAGCAGCTCGGGCAGCACGGTCATGGAGTTGGGGATGTCGATGACCTTGTCGTACCTGCGCGGGGTGGGGCCAGGGGCCAGGGGCGGGCGGCGGGTGGGTGCGCAGGCAGGCCGACAGGCAAGGCAAGCACAGCAACAGCTGGCCCTCATGCACCTCCAGCCCCGAGTTCCGCCGTGCCGTCCCAGCCCCGCCCCCCGCCCGCGGCACCCACTTGATGATCTTGGTGATGAAGTTGCGGGGGTAGGTCATGTCGGCCACAATGGGCATGCGCACGCGCAGGGTCAGCACGTTGGGGTACTCCTGCACCAGGCGCCACAGGCGGCAGAGGAGCGTACAGTGAGCAGGCGCGACGGGCGCGACGACGGCGCCCCGCCGCTCCGCCACCCTCTCAAGCTCCCCCGCTCCTCCATACGCCCTGCCGCCCTGCTACCCCCGACCACGCCCACCCCACGCCACCCACCCGCAGCAGGTCCTCCACCATGGCCTTGGTCTTGGAGTAGTAGGAGCCGGTAAAGTTGGGGGTGTCCGACTCCTTGAAGCCCACGCCGCTGCCCTGCTTGAACTTGTCGTCGTCGTAGTGGAAGATGCAGCCTGGGCGGTGGCGGGGGGGGGGGGGGGGGGGGGGGGGCAGTGAGGGAGGTGCATCCAGGAAAGGCCAGCGGCGGACAGGGCTGTGCGCTGTGCAGCCGCAGCAATGCCCTCTCAAATCGCCTGTTCCCAAGGGCGTCACTGCCGCTGCGCCCCCCAACCAGCTGCTGCACCCACCGGTGGCAAAGTTAGTCAGGTGCAAGCCCTTCTGCAGGCACACGTCTGCCAGGTTGAGGGTGCCGATCACGTTGGCGCGAATGGTCTCGATCTGCGGGGGCGAAAGGACGGGCGGTGCAGGCACGGGTTGGCACGGGGCACGGCAGGGTGCAGGGGCTGCACCTAGCATCGCCTCCTCTCCCGCGGCTCCCGCAGCGCCCATGCGCAGCACCCGCGCACCTTGTGGTCCTCGCACCAGTCCACGTTGGGGCGGCCGGTCACACCCGCAGCGTTCATCACGTGGGTGGGGTTGACCTGCGGCAGTTGCAGAGGGTGATGCAGGGTGGGGACACAAACCGTGCCGCCTTGCAGCACCACCAAGCAGGTGCGCTCACCGCCCAGCAAGAAAGGAGGCGCTGCTGGTGCGTGCTGTCTGCCACGGCCCCTTCCTGCACCAGCACCCAACAACTTTCCGAGACGAGCGACAGCCGGCCGCCGACAACCCTGGACGCACCCGCTCGATTTCGGCCAGGATGGAGGCGCGGTCCTCCATGCGAGCGTTAGCATACTCGTACTTGGCGCCCTGCTCCTTGAGGATGTCGCCCACCAGGCCACCTGGAGGGGGGGCGGGAGGGCAAGCGGGCGTGAGGAGGCCACGCCGAGCGCAGAGGGGAAGCAGGCGGCGGCGGGAGCGGCGCCGTCCCAAGCCCGGCGGCGCTCGACTCACCAATCCAGCCCGACTTGCCGAAGATGAGGAACACCTGCGACACGGCGGTGGAGCGGGCGTGGTCATTCGGTTGAGAAGCTGCGGGGGGGAGGAGCGGCAAACGCGGCGAGCGGTAATCCAAGCACTGTGGGAGGCAGCCCCGTCACAAGGCCGCGCGCAGGTGCCCGCAACGCTTACGGGCTCAGCGGCCGAGCCGTTCTCGGTGCCAGGCATCTTTGCCGAACTCTGTGGGCGTGCAAATGCAAGGAGTGGCGACGGAGAGCGGATGGAGGGTCGCAAGAGGGACGATACAGGCCAGGCCAGGAAGAAGGAGGGGGAGGAGGGACGAGCTCAGCAGGGCCAGCAGGCCGTCGATTTCTCCGCCCTCCGCCTCCCAACCGCTCCTGTTCGCAGCTTGTCGATCTTGGCAGCTCTGTAGCGGCAATCAAAGACCCCTGCGCCTCGTTATCGCTCACTCCTCGCCCATGTCTGCCCTGGCTCTGCGCGCTCCGGCGCCCTTTGCGGCTGGGACCGCCGCACCTCGTCGGCAGGTGGCGCAGCAACGCGGGGTCCGCCTGGCAGCGCGCGCGCAGCAGCAGGTGCGTGGGTGAGGAGTGGTGGCGGCGGCGGCGGCGTGGCAGGCACGGGTCGACCGTGGGACGTGCATCGCTCCTGGCTGTGCGGCCGCGCTCGTTGTGCATTAAACAGCCACACTTTGTCATGCCCATGCCGAACTCCATAAAGTAGACAACACACTCCCCTCGCCCCGTCGCGCCCCTGCAGCCGGAGCAGCCGGCGGCGCAGCAAGCGGAGCAGGGGGCGGCGCCCGGCCCCGCCCCCAACACCTGCCCCACCTGCGGCGTGCCCATGTCAGACAAGGCCTTTGGGTGCGATGGCAGCGGCCGCATCGCCGGCGGCATCGGCGCGGTGCCCGGCTTTGGCTGGTGGCCCATCAAGGCCTACCGCCCCTGTCCCAAGGCGGGTGCCGCCGGCGTGGTGTACAAGCGCAAGGGCCAGATCACTGACGAGGTGCTGTTTGGCAAGGGCCGGCAGTGAGCGGGCGCCCCTTTGGTGGATGGAGAGGCGGCGCTGTGGCCAGACCTGCCGCTGCCCGGCGGTGCCCCTTGCTCCCCCATCCCCACCAGTGCACCCAACGCCTCCTGGCTTTTCGTCCCCCTGATGCTGGTGCCTGATACTGCCTCCGCTGCACTTGTTTCGTCCCGCCTCTTGCCAACCCACCTAATTGCCTCCGACTCCTGTTCGATTGACCTGCTACCGAACTCCCTGCGGCGCCGCTGCTGACCTTGCAACACACAACTTCACAGCGGGCACCCTCAGTGTTGCTGCAGGCTGCCGACTGGGACTTGAGCAGGTGAAAACAGCAGTGGAGCTGCGAGCTGTGTGCGCTTTCATCTGTCATGCTGGGCAGTTCTGTGTGGAAAGGATGTTGGAGGCAAGAAGGCTCGTCGTGAAGTAACCACAAATGGGCAAGAGGCGCAGGGAATTCCTGGGGAACGCCCAAAATGTAGTATGCCTTCCCCATCCCTTCCCCGCCAGGCGTTCCCCGCAAGCCAGGATCCCTGCCTGTTCCCTCCTTTCCCATTGAGAATCCCCACAGGTACAGCGGGGAAAATGCATTTTCCCCATTGAGCTGTTCCCCGCTGGTCGGTGGGGACAACGGGGAGGATGGGGAAGCAGGGACGGACCTGGACTGGGGCTGGGGCGGTGGCGGGGACAACGGGGAGGATGGGGAAGCGGGAACGGACCTGGACTGGGGCTGGGGCGGTGGCGGGGACAACAGGGAGGATGGGGACGGCAGGGAAAGGGGCCGAGGGGAAGGGTGGGGACAACAGGGAGGATGGGGACGCGCGGAAAGGGCTGTGTGTGAGGGATGCTGCGGTTGGGCGTGAGCACCCCATCCCCGCGTCCCCATCCTCCCCGTTTCCCCACTCAGTTTTTGTGGGTTTTAGGGCTTCAAAGCTTAGCGCCAATGGTTAGATTTAGGTTTAGAGAAGACGGGGAGGATGGGGATGCGGGGAAAGGGGGTGGTGTGGCGGCGGCGGCAGGGAACGGGGAGGATAGGGATGCGGGGAAAGGGGGTGATATCGCGGCGGCGGCAGGGACAACAAGGAGGATGGGGACGCGGGGAATGGGGGCGGTGTGCCGGCGGCAGCAGGGACAACGAGGATGGGGACGCGGGGAATGGGGGCGGTGTGCCGGCGGCGGCAGGGACAACGGGGAGGATGGGGACGTGGGGAATGGGGGCGGTGTGCCGGCGGCGGCAGGGACAACGGGGAGGATGGAAACGCGGGGAATGGGGGTCCTCTCGGGTTAGGGGCGGGGAACACGGGGAGGGAACGGGAAATTGATTTTATTCAAGCTTTTCCTGGGGAAACGGCCGAGGAACGCTGGGGAACGCCAGCCAAAATACAGTCCCTGCGGGGAAAACGAGCCCCCTCTTGCCTATCTCTCGCAGTAACGTGCCGACGTTGGGCCGACCCGCTGGCGGGGCGGCGGCAAGGAGCTCGCCACCTCATCGCGCGCGTGTCGCCTGATTTGCGCTCGTGTGCTCCCACAAACCGTGTTCGCAAGCGCCGATTCCTCTGCAAGCGCCCCACCACCGCGCGCCAAGCCCTTACCATCTTCTGCCCGCCTTTTTTGGCCGGCGACAGCTACGAGCAGAGCATGAGCGCCGCCCTTGGCAGCGTGGCGGCGCGCCAGGGCGCTCGGCTGCCCCAGGCGACGACGCAGCGGCGGCGGGCGCCGGCGGCGGCGCCGCGGTGCAGCGCAGGCAAGGCTTGCTTTGCGTGCGGCTGTGTGCTTGCTTTCGGGAAGAACACTGTTACCGCACATCTGTACTCGCTGCAGGGGAGGCGCAACCCGCATCTGCCGCGCCGTCCAGCCGCCGCGGCCTGCTGCTGGGAGCGGCGGCGCTGGCGGCGGCGGGCGGTGCCGACGTGCGCGAGGCGGCAGCGCTGCCTGGCTTCAAGAAGGTGTGGAGCGACACTGGGAGTTCAGGCGGGAGGGCTGTACATCCCCTTTGCCTGCTGTGCTGTACCACAACAGGGGGGGCGTGCCTGCTGCACTACCACATTGTGAGCACCGCTCATCTTCAGGGGCACCCCTGCATCGTTGCTGCCCCGCATCAATCATCGATACGCCATGCTTTCATCAAAAATGCGTGCAGGACATGACCCCCAAGCGCAAGCTGAAGATCCCAGAGAGCGACTACACCGAGGGCCCCGACGGCCTCAAGTGCGTGGCAGGGGCAGGCTTCCTCCTGGGGGCAGGGGCACGGCGGGGAGCTGGTGGGTAGCCGCCCGGGCAGAGCGGCATCACCACAGGGAAGCACGTGGAGAAGAGGCAGCACAGGGCAGGCCTCGTCCAACATGCAGCTCCGAGCCTCGTCAGCTTGCCCTCCCGGCGGTGGTTGCACTTCCGCCCCTCCTCGCGTCACCCTGCCTGGGTCCTCCTCTCCCAGGTGCTAGGACGTGGTGGTGGGGAAGCGGTAGCAGGGCAGACACCTCTGATTCTTGGTTGTCAACCCCTGCCCCTCCACACTTTCTCTCACAGGTACTACGACGTGGTGGTGGGCAGTGGGGAAGAAGCCACCGAGGGGCGGCGCGTGGTGGTGCACTACGACGCAAAGTGGAAGGGGGTCACCTTCATCACTACACGGCAAGTCTGTGGGCGGGACGGGAGAGGGCAGGCAGGAGCGGCTGCCAGGCAAGCGTCACATGGGCAGCTTGCCTCCTCCCACCCCACCTCCTGACGGCCCCCCCCGCCACCCACTGCCCGGCCGTGCAGGCAGGGGCTGGGCGTAACGGGCGGCACCCCCCAGGGCTTTGACGTCGGCGCTCGCGGCGCGGGTGCGTTGCCACGCCCTGCCTGTGCTTGGCCCAGCAGTCCTGGGGCAGGAGGGGGGGGCCTCGCTTTTGCACCTCTCCGCCTGCCTGCCTGCACACCACGCTGCTGGCACAGGGCAGCTTACGGGTCGCTCCCCACCCAGTCGCCCACCCTCGATGCCGACCCTCCCTCCCTCCACCCCGTCTCCCCGCTGCTGCCCCACCGCAGGCGGCACCCTCAGGGGGCTCGACCTTGGCGTGCGCGGCATGCGGGTGGGCGGCCGTCGCAAGCTCATCGTGCCCCCCAACCTTGCTTATGGCGACAAGGTGCGCGTCACACCAGGGAACAGGGGTGGCTGGCTGGTGTGCGCGTGTTTTGGCTGAAAGGAGGCAGGGCGAGCAGCTTCAGTGTGATGTTCAGCGACAAAGCGCACAGGAGGCTTGCGTGTGCATATGCGCAACACTGCTGCCGCTGGCAGCTGCAGCCCGAGCCTCCACGATGCTGGGGGGAAAGTCTTGCAAGGCTCCGCCGCCCCCCCCCCCCCCCCCCCCCCTTGCCGCAGGGCGTGGGCGAGATCCCTGGCGGCGCGTTCCTCGATTTTGACGTGGAGCTGCTGTCCATCAAGACTGACGCCGTCGGCTACCGAACCAAGCTGGTCGAGGGGTGAACACTGCGCGTGCCGCCCAGCGCCGCCCAGCGCCGCCGGCTGGGCCCGGATGTCGATGAGGCGTGCATTGTGCAACCATTTCAGTTGTCAGATACTGCTGGAGCCCCCGCCTAACCCACCGACGGGCCAGCCTCCGCCCTCCACTTGCCCAGCGGCATTTGATCGATTGAGCGCCGATCCATCGAGCCTGCCGCTGCCAGCCTGCCGCCTTGGCCTTTCATGCACCGCCCACCCCGTCACTGCACCGCCTGACCATCTGCCCACTCCTGTCCCCCCAAGTTTTGTTGCCTTCCGCTCGATTCCTTTTTCCCTGAGCACTGCCCTCTGCCCCGCCCGAGGCAGCCCACCTCCCTCCCTTTCCTGGCTGTCATTCGCTGAGCCCCGGCAGCCGCTCGCGTGCTTACAGCGCTGGGGCCCTGGTGTGAACGCTTTGGTGGTGGTGGTTGAGACAAGGAAAGGGTGGGTCGGTACAGGGTCGAGCAGTGACGTCAGTTGGGGCAGGTCATATACAAGATGCCCAGCAAGGAGAGCAGGCAGCTGCGTGCATGTGCCCTCAACGCACGCGCGTCGCCCGCACCGCCGCCTCTCGCTGCGCCGCCGCGCCGCCGCCGCCGCCAGCCATGGCCGCCTCCATGCTCCGGTGGTACTCGCCCACCTGGGGAGGGAGGGGCGCAGGCAAGGTGTGGGTGACAGGTGAGGTGTGCCACGCAACACGCTGCCCCTGCTGCTGCCAGGTGAGGAGGCCCTCTTCCTGCTCCGCCCCCCTGCTCTCTCCGCCTGCGCCCCTTGCGCAGCCCCTGCCAGCATCCACCTGCTGCAGCAGCTCCTGGTACTGCTGCATCACGCTCTCCACCTGCGCCGCGTGCTCCGCCCCCACCTCCTCAATCTTGTCCTGAACCTTGCGCATCTGCAGGGGCGGGAGGGGCGGAGGGCAAGAGAGTTGCAGGTGGAGAGGCTTGAGGCCTGAACCCGTGACTCGAACCTCGTGCATCTGAGGGGCCCGGGGGCAGGGCCAGCACACCGGCCGTGGCCGCCACCAGCGCTGGACGCCTCCCACGCCGCAAGCCGTGCCGGCCACCCTCCCTACAGAGGGCACAAGCGGCGCCACCCCTGGTCCAACACGCCCCCCACCCACCCACCATCGCCTCGTTCTCCTGCAGGCGCGCAGCCGCCGCCGCGTTCTCCGCCTCGATTGCCTCCTTGTCCCGCAGCCGCGCCTCGATGCTGCTCTCCGCTGCGTCCGCCTTGGCGCGGCACTGCGCCTCCAGCCGCGCGGTGCGCTCCTGGTGGGCGCGAGGTGCAGCGGGCAGGCTCCAAGTGTGTGAGGCATGGATGCAGCTGGCAGTGACAGCAAGCAGGGCGGGGCGCTGTCCAGACAACGCAGGCGGGTTGGGAGACAACCCTGCTGGGGGCTGCACCCACCCCAGCCCCTCTCTACCCCGCGCCGGTACCACCTGCAGCGCCGCCTGCTGCCGCTTGAGGTGTTGGTGCTGCGCTTCCAGCTGCTGCGCCTCATGCTCCGCCGCCGCAATCTCTGCCTGCAGCGCCTTGACCTGGCGGCACGAGGGTGTGGATGAAGACGGGCAAAGACGGTATCAATCAGAATGAGACGCAGGGACGCGGTGTACTGCCGCGTGTGTGCCCCACCACGGCAAGCTGCACCTCTCGGTTCCCCTGCCTGCCTGCAAAGCACCGCCCCGCAATCGGGCGCCCCTGCCTCCCCTCGCTCGCCATCAGCCTCTCTGTTCAGCGCCTGCTCCCAGCGCCGCCCTCCAAACACCCCCATCACATCACCACCGCCGGAACCCACCTTGCGCGACACCTCCCGCTTGCGCCCAATCTCCCCCTCCACCCCCTCCATCAGCGCCGACGCCTTGGCCACCTCGCGCTCCACCTTGCCAACCAGCTCAAGGCGGGTGCCCAGGTCGCGGCTGCGCCGGTCTGCAGCAGACACGGAAGGGGCAAGTGGCAGGCGAGTGGCAGATGGAGGCATACCGGTTGTGCGCTGGGTACAGAAGCAGGCCCTGACACTGGCGCTTCTGCTGCGCTCAATAACACAGCGTTCAGCCTCACCGCTGCTGCCCGCGCACACGAACACTACACGTCTCCTTTCTGGCCCTGCCCTCCCATGAGCGTACCCGCGTCCGCCACGCCCGCGCGCTCCCGCTCCACCGCCGCCGAAATCTCCGCCAGCAGCGCCGCCACCTTTTGCGGGCTCTGCACGATCTGGCTGCGCAGCAGCTCGCCCTGGCCGCGCGCCTGGCTGAGCTTGTAGCGCAGCGCAGAGGCCTCGTCTGTCAGGCCGTTGGCCGCCGCCTTGAGCTGCCGCACCTCGCCGCTCAGCCCCGCCTGCTGCTTGTTCAGCGTCTGGTTCTCGGCATACAGCGCCTCACGCTCCGCATCCAGGGCTGCCACCTGCGGGGACGAAAAACGGATGGGGATGAAGTAGGGGAGGGATGTGACGTTGGGCGGGTGTGGCATTCGCAGCACAACATATAGCTGGAGGTGCAGCACCGCTGTGCCCGCCGCGCGCCCCCGCTCAGCTCCCCTCACATGCCCCCAAAGCAGGCACCTGCGGCCGCTCCGCCTCGCGCTCCTCCTGCAGCCGCGCCAGCTCCGCCTGCAGCTGCGCATTCTCCGCTGCAGCCGACTCCTTGTCCTGCAGAGGCCAGGTCAGGGCAGCGCACACCATGTCGACAGCGGCCATCAGCCGCCATTGCTGCCCAGCAGCAGCTGCTCAATACTCTTGCATGTTTCATGGCGTCCCGCGGCCACCAGCATCTTCCGCTGCATCCAACCTGCAGGGCAGCGCTGGCGGCGGCAACCCTCGCGCTGCCACCCGCACCCTCGGTGCACCACGCCATCCAGAAGACCCACCTGCAGCAGCCCCTCCAGCTGTTCCTGCAGCGCCGTGTACGCCGCCAGCTTCTCCTCTCGGAACATGGCAAAGTTGAGGATGGCCGACAGGTGGCGGCGCAGCCGCGGGCCCTCTGGCTTGTACAGGTCCTGTGCGGGCAGACACGAGCAGGTTGGTGGGTGCAACTGCCAGAGCTGCTGGCGGGCACCCAGGCAATAGGGCGAGCATTTCTGGTAGAGGAAGCCCCGCAGCAGGTGGCACCCACCTTGAGCGAAAAGTCACGCACGCCGGCGGCCTGGAGGAGGCGGGTGAGGTGGCGGATGAAGGCCAGCGCGGGGATGGACTCGTCATGCAGCTCTGGGAACTCCAGCGCGTCGATGGCCATGAACACCGGCTGCTGCAGCTCCTCGCTGCGAGAGCAGGGACGAGAGGAGTCGTCGCGGAGCTGAGCTTCAAGCGCGGCGGCGGCAGCGCAGGCGGCGACAGGCGGCCGCCCCTCTTGCCCCGCCCGCTCACCGCGTCACGCCCATGAGCGCCGTCACCAGGTTCTCGAAGATGGGCTGCACAAACTCGTAGCTGGGCTTGGCTAGCTGCTCGGCGGAGGAGGTCATTCCCAGCTCGGAGAGGAAAATGACGATGTCCTTCTCCGCAAACAGCGGCGTGCCAAACTGCTGCTGCGACATGGCGGCGGGGTAGGGCGGCAGGGGGCGACGGCCCGGCGGGGTGGTTTGGTTCGGCTGTCGCGAGCTGTGGGGGCGCGGGGGCGGTGCGCTGCTGTGGCCGCGCTTCGAAAGTGGAGCACACGTCCGCGTGAGCACTAGTAGGGGAACAGCTTTTTTCTTCCGAGCGCAGCACGAGGCCTCGCGAGGCTCAGCATACCGCAACTCGTCGCTGGGTGGCCCAAGCCTCGCTCTGATCGCAAATCTAGCGCCTTGCAGACGTGCTACATCTTTTCACAGAGCCTTGCACCGTTCGGAGCCGCCATGGATGCGGACGACGGCCTGGTGCTCAACCTGGAGCTACCCGACACGGCCCCGTTGGCTTTATCGAACCGCACGCAGCAGCGCAGGCTGAAATGGAGCACGCAGCGGGCGCTCAAGGTGCGAGCGCTGTGCGCAGGAGCGGCATGCGCCCTGGCGGAGGCTGCCAGGATAGCTATTTGCATGTTATGTGGTCTACCCAGGGCCTCGAGCCGCCCGCTGCGCCACATGCATGTCGCCAGAGTCTGCCGCCGCCGCCGCCGCCTGCCTGCCCCGACAGGCTGCCTCTGTCCGCCTCGTGTCACAGAGGAACAAGCAGCAACAGCAGGGCGGCACCGGTGGGCCGTCGACGCAGCAGCAGGGGCGGCGGCCTGGCTGGCTCACCAACAGCATTCCGGTCCAGCCGCGCGATGCGTCGCAGCACCAGCCGCCTTGTGGCAGCGGTCAGCTCAAGGGCTACTCGCTCGAGGTGCACGCTGCCCCTGCTGCCGCGAAGGAGCCCGTACAGCAGCAGCCCAAACAGCCGGACAGGCGTGAGCAACAGGCCGGCAGCTTTTCGTTCGGCTTTGGCCAGCGTCATCAGCGCCCGCAGCAGGAACGCCAGCAGCCCCGCCAAGAGCAGGAACGTCAGCCACACCGCCAGCAGCAGCAGCAGCAGCCGCAGCACCAGCAGCAGCAGCAGCAGCAGCCTCGCCAGCAGCTGGAGCAGCCGCAGAAGCCCCGCCAGCAGCAGGAGCAGCCGCAGCACCAACGCCAGCAGCAGCAGGAGGACCCACAGGCGGCCCACCCCAAGCAGCCGCAGCACCGCTCAGAGGCGCGGCGCCAGCCGCAGCAGGACGGGCAGCAGCGTGCAGACGCCGGACGCCGGCCGCAGCAGGAGGGGCAGCAGCTGCCGGGCGCGAGGGCGCAGCTGGGCGGCGGCGGCCAGCTGGCTGCGGAGCACAACCAGCGGCGGCAGCAGCGCCACCGCCAGCCTGGCAAGTCGACGCAGACAGCGGCAGAGGAGCGGGAGGAGTCGAAGCGCATCGGGCGGCTGCGCCTGGCATCGCGCCAGCTGGGTTACCGCGAGTCCACTCCGGGTGAGTGGGGTGGGCGGTGGGTGCAGGGGCAAAGGTGGGCGACGGGGAGAGGGCCTGAAAGTTGACGAGACAGCGACTGCTGGGGGGCGGTTCCTCTGCTTGCACCTGGCTGCCCACGCAGCCTTGCCTGCTCGTCACGGCCGTGGCCCTCTGCACCTGCTTGCCCTTAACCCCTACTGCTGTCGCCCCCCCCAACCAAACCCAGATCTGGACGACGTCAAAGCAGCCGGGTCTGACGCCGAATCGGATGATGTGCTGGCGGCGGTGGCCGCGGCGGTGGCGCGCGACAAAGCGGTGGCTGCTGAGCTGGCGGCAGCGCAGCGCCGCCGCTTCGACCGCTTTGGAGAGGACAGCGACGGCTCCGACGACGAGGGGCCGGCGGCGGCGCGGCACGGGGCGCAGCACAGCGGACGGCAGCACGGCGCCGGCGCCGGCGGTGCGCCGGCGGCTGCGCTCGACCGCTTTGCTGGCAGCAGCAGCGAAGATGAGGAGGGGCGTCAGGCGGGCACCGTGGAGTTTGGAGGGGACTATGGAGGGGAGGATGGGCGGCGGGCCAAGCGGCGCAAACAAGAGGCGGGCAGCGGCGGCGCGGCGGCGGCAGGCGGGCAGAAGAAGGCTGCCGCTGTGGCGGTGCGGCGCGGCGAGCTGGTGCACGCCGGCACCGGCGGTCCCTCTGGCACGCAGGGGCAGCTGTTTGGTGCAGCCAACGGCGGCGCCAGCAGCGGCGCCGGCTTTGAAGGGGCGGGCCTCTCGATGCAGCTGTCGGCGCACCTGGCTGCGCATGGCTTTGCGCAGCCCACGCGGGTGCAGCAGCAGGCCATCCCCGTGCTGCTGGTGAGGGCTTGATGGGGGGAGGCGCAGGGTGCAGGCGGCAGGGGGAGAGACAGAGGCCAGGGAAAACACAGCGTGCCTGCCTGCAAGCCGGGGGGTCGGGCAGCGGGTGCCTGTACCTGACAGCTGCCCCCCCTGGCTCCCCCCAACTCTGCCCTCTGCACCCTCCCTCCCCCTCCCTCCCTCCCTCCCTCCCCCCTCCCTCCCTCCCTTGTTTGCAGTCACGTTGTGACGCCCTCATCAACGCCCCCACCGGCTCCGGCAAGACGCTAAGGTGCGGGGCTCGGGGGTGGGGGTGGCTGCTGGCTGAGCTGCACAGCGCCGCCGCAGCGGATGCAGGGCCGTGCGACGGCGGCGGGTGCCTCCAGTGCCTGTGCAATGGTGCCACCACGCCTAGTAGTTGCCCCTCCCAGCACATCTCACTCGCCGCTCGCCCCGTGCCTTCGTGGTTGTTGTGTTGTGCGCAGCTACCTGGCCCCCATCGTTCAAGACTTGGCGGGGCAGCAGCCGAGGCTGACGCGGGCGCAGGGCACGCACGCCGTCGTGATCTGCCCCACACGAGAGCTCTGCCTGCAGGTGGGGTTGGGGTGGCAAAGGGAGGGGAGAGGAGGGTGCATCGATGGTGCCGAGATCTTCACACTCTGAGGGGGGACCCGGCTGCCAGCTGGTGTGGTGGGGCGGGGGGTCGTTGAAAAGGTCCTCCAGGGAGGGCGGGGGGAGGGGATGCAGGTGCCGCCGTTGTCGCCCGCATGCCACAGCTGACTCCGCGCGCGGCCACCCAGGGCACATAGAGGGAGGGCCATCACGTAACGCCTGCCCCCCCTTCCCCCCCTCCCCCCGCCCACAGGTGGCTGACGTGCTGTCCATGCTGGTCCGCCGCTATGTGTGGCTGGTGGGCGGCGTGGTGCACGGCGGGGAGGACCGCGGCAAGGAGAAGGCGCGGCTGCGCAAGGGGGTGACGGTGGTGGTGGCCACGCCCGGCCGCCTGCTGGACCACCTGCAAAACACAAAGGCCTTTGTCACCGGTGGGTGGGGTGGGGTGGCTGCAGCCGCCAACACACCGTGCCTGCCAGTCGAGCGACTGGCCCACGTGCCGCCCCTGTGCGCTTGCCACACCGCGTTTCATTTCTCGTCACCACACCTGTCCTGAACTCCACTCACCCTCGCGACGGCCGCCCCCCTCCACCGCCACCCGCAGAGGGGCTGCGCTGGCTGATCCTGGACGAGGCGGACCGCCTGCTGGACCTCGGGTTCGAGAAGAAGATAGGGGAGGTGAGGCGCAATGCAGTACTGGGCTGCGCTGTTGCAGCGCCAACACTGCCAGAGCGACCCTGCCTCGCGGCCACCCCGGACGGTCCACCCCTGCTGCGGGAGTGCACACCGCACGTTCATGACAGCAGGGCGTAGCTCCAGCAGCGCACCCAACCAAACATGGCCAACGCGCTGCCTGAATGCCCTCCCAGCCCACCCCCCCCACCACCGCCACCTCCTCCCCCCTCGACCGCCCACAGATCTGCGCTGAGCTGGACGCACGGTCCAGCGAGGCAGACTACGCGGCCCGCCGCACCACCGCCCTGCTGTCGGCCACGCTGCACTCCAACCTGGGCAGCCTGGCGGCGCTGAGCCTGCAAGACCCGCAGGTGGGCTCGACACACACACGCACACACCACAGTCAGCCAGCCCGCGTGCGCACAGCGGCGAGGGCAGCAGGAAGCTGGGGGCTGCTGCCCTGCCCTCTGAACTTTAAACCAACCAGCCAACACACCCGCCCTCCCACCTCACCCCCATGCAGGCCATTGGGTTCACGCTGCGGCAGGGCGAGGGCGGGCAGCTGGAGTTGGAAAAGGCGGCGGCACAGGCGGAGGCAGAGGGAGGCGTGGCAGCGGACGCGGATGCGCCAGACGGCGACGCGTGGGCGGCGGCGCTGGCGGCGGCGGCAGGTGCCGGCGACCCGACGGGTGCCGCGGCGGCGCAGCCGCGGCCGGGCAAGCGCCAGCTGGCGGCTGCCGGGGAGCAGTTTGAGATTCCGGCGACGCTGCGGCAGCGCTGGGTGGAGGTGCCGTGCAAGCTGCGGCTGGTGGTGCTGGGGGCGCTGCTGCGCGCGCGGCTGGCGGCGGCGCCGGGCGCCGCCAAGCTGGTGGTCTTCCTGTCCACCACCGACAGCGTGGAGTTCTATCACACGGGTGGGTCAGTCGTAAGAACCTGTTTTTGGGCGGGGGCTTCGGGCGGGGGGAGCGTGCCGCAGTGCAGTTTGCCGCAGTGCAGTTTGCCGTGGGCGAGCTGTGGCGTGCGATCTGCTGCGGAAAAGTGCGCCGCTGGTCGGGCAACCAAGCCGTGCTCACAAGTCTTTGCATTCCCCCCCCCCCCACCACCACCACCACCACCCCCACCCCCACCCACCCACCCACCCACCACCACACACACACACACACACACACACACACACACACACACACACACACACACACACACACACACACACACACACACACACACACACACACACACACACACACACACACACACACACACACACACACACACACACACACACACACACACACACACACACACACACACACACACACACACACACACACACACACACACACACACACACACACACACATCCCCCCCCCCCCCCCCCCCCCCCACACACACACACACACACACACACACCACCCACCAGCACCCACCCACCACCCACCCCACCCACCCGCCTGCAACTTTCTGTGTTCACGCTTCTTGCGCTCCCCCCTCCTTTCCCCTTCCTAACATTCCTAACAACAACCCCTTTGCGCCCACACACCCCTCCGCCCCCATACCCCTCCGCCCACCACCACCACCCACCCACCCACCCACCCGCAGTGTTCACCGAGGTCTGGGAGTCGGCCACCGGCCAGCCGCTGCTGCCCGCCGCCGCCGCCGGCGCCCCCATCCTCAAGCTGCACGGCAACATGCCGCAGGTGCAGGGCGGGGTGGAAGGGGGACGGCAGGGCGGGGGACGTGGGCAGCAGCACTGCACAGGGCCTCCCGGCAGTTGCAGGAGCACGCAGCAGCCCCTGGCGTGCGTGCTTGCCTCGCGCACGCACCCCACCAGCTTCACCTGTCCCCCCCCCCCCACACACACACAGGCGGAGCGCACCCGGTCCTTCCTGCACTTCACCAAGGCCCCCGCCGGGGTGCTGCTGTGCACCGACGTGGCGGCGCGCGGCCTCGACTTCCCGGCAGTCTCCGACATTGTGCAGTTCGACCCCCCTGGGGAGGTGGCAGAGTGAGTCAACACGCTTACAATGCTCTGTGATGCTGCAATGAGGAGACTGCACATCACAATGCACACAGCTCGACTCACCAAGGGACGCGGCGGCATGCGTGCTGGGAGCGCTGTGGCAAGCGCTGGAATATAGCACAAGGGCAGGCTGCCCGCACGCCGGCGGCGGCCTCCCCGCCTCACAGCCTCTGCCCGCCTGCCTGCCCGCCCTCCTTCCCACCTGCAGGTACGTGCACCGCGTGGGGCGCACCGCCCGCCTGGGCACCAGCGGCGCCGCCCTGCTCTTCCTGCTGCCCACGGAGAAGGGCTATGTGCAGCACCTTGGGGCGCACGGCCTGGCGCTGCGAGAGCAGCCCGCGGTGCCGCTGGTCAACGGGCTGCTGGGTGCCGACAGGAAGGTGGGTGCGCGAAACGCACAGGGCGGGCTGTGCGGGGGGGCACTGGGTCTCGTAGGCGGCGTCAGCGGCGGCCAGTCGTATGTGCTTGGCGCTGCTACAGCCCGCTGTGTCGTTGGGGGACGGCCTGCTTGGTGCAGGCTGCGAGGCGGGCGGTGGGCCAGCCAGGCAGTGGCTGGGGGCCAGGCAGTAGCTGGAAGCCAGCCAGGCAGTAGCTGGAAGCCAGCCAGGCAGTAGCTGGCGGTGCCTGGCGCGTGACGTGGCAGCGCTGGCACGCCCAACCGCGCCGCCTCGAACCCAATTCAGCAAGCACCGATTCACTCCTCCCCCCTGCTGGGTCGCCAGGCTGGCAAGGACCTCCCCCTGGAGCGTCACCAGGGCGCCTACTCGCTGCAAAAGGCGCTGATGGAGGGGGTGGGCGCCGACCGCGGGCTCACGCAGCTGGGGGGCGACGCCTTCAGGTGCGGGGGGCGTGTGTGGTGGTGGCGTGTGGGGGGTGCGGGTGGTGGCGATGGTGGGTGGGCGGCTTTCGCTGGGTGCGCACCGCTGCACTCGCTCGCGGCTGCACAGCCGTCCCACCTGCCACCCTCGCACTTGCCAGCCACCACCTCGCACTCGCGCCCTCCCCTCCGCTGCCTGCAGGTCGTGGGTGCGCGCATACGCGGCGCAGCCCGCGGGCGTCAAGGACGTTTTCCACGTGCGGCGCCTGCACCTGGGCCACGTGGCGCACGCCTTTGCGCTCAAGTGAGGCAGGGGCCTAGCGTGGGGACAGGGCTGGGGGCAGAGCCGTGCATGAGGGTGCGTCCCCGCAGGCAGGGCGCCACATCAGCCGTCGTGGCGCCGACCCCTCGATGTGACACCTCCTCCCTCCCCTTGCTCCCCCCAGGGAGCGCCCTACCCTGGTTGGCAAGTCCTCCACCAAGGCGGCCGCGCAGCAGAAGCGCAAAGCGGCACACCAGGGCGGCAGTGGCGGCGGCGGCGGTGGCGGCCAGGGCGGAGGCAAGGGCGGCAGTGGCGGCGGCGGCAAGAAGCCGCGGCGTGCGGGCGCGCAGTTGGTGGGCGGCGGCGCCAGCAAGGCCATGTACAACCTGGCATGAGGGAGGGGGCAGGCAGGCGCTTCAGCGACGGCCCTATACCCCTCACTACTGGCCGCTGTTGTGGGACATGTCGGTGCTGTCTCTGCCACCGCTGCCACTGTTGATGTCAAGCGATCGCCCATTTTGGTGTAACATCGACAGGCAGGCAGGCCAGGCGGGAGAGTGGGGCTTGGGCATGCGTCACGAGGTGGCGGGTCGGGAGAGCAGGTCAGGGTGGGCGGCGCAGGCGCGAACCAATGGATGGACGTGAAGCACAGGATGGGCGCAGCGGCAGGAAAAGGTAGGCAGCAGGGGAGCGTCAAAGAACGAAGCAGAGGCATAGCGGAGCCGTGGGCGGCCCCGGCGACAGCCCTGCGAGCATGCAGCGTCGGGCGCCGCCGCAGCCGCCCCTCAGCCCGAGTCGCTGCCGCTGGAGCCGCTGGAGCCGCTGCTGCTGCTGTGCCGCCGCTTCTTCTTCTTGCTCTTCTTGTCCTTGCTGCTGCGCTTGTGCTTCTGCAGGGGGGGGCAGCGAGGGGCGCACCTGGTTCATTGCCTGGGAGGGGTGGCGTGCAGCAGCAGGCAGCGCGCGTGCCAGGCGTGCCACTGCGCAGGCAGCACGACTCCCCTGCCGTTCGGTTGTTGGGGACGAGCCACCCACCACCCACCACCCACCTTGCTGCTCTTCTCCTTCTTCTCCTTCTTGCTCTTCTTGCTCCGCCGCTTCTCCTTCTTCTCCTTCCGCCGCTTCTTCCTGCGCAGGCGCAACAGCAGAGCAGGGGCGGACGGGGGGAGCGTGAGGCACGAGTGGGCACCATGAGCGTACCGTGTGGGCAACGTGAGCTAACTGGAGGCGTTCTGAACGCCCTTGCCGGCCGCTCCCTGTCTTGAAGAGTTGCAGGCAGAAGGCAGGGCTTGCAGCGCGGGCGTGCCGCAGCGCGAGCGCGCCGGACGGCACAACGGGTACAAACGCCGGCGGCGTGCGAGGCACGCACCACTCCAACGGCCGAGGCGCAGCAGCCTGGTCCTGCCCCACCCACCCGCCCACCCACCCACCTCCGCTGCTCCTCATCGCTGCTGTCGCTGCTGTCAAAACTCAGGTCGTCTGCCTCGTTGTCGCTGGGCGGGACGGGCACCGCGATGGAGGGGCCGGCGCCGCCCGCCTCGCCGTCGGCGCCCCCGGGCAGCACGTTGCGGCACTGCTTTGTCAGGTGCCCGGTCTGGCCGCAGATCTTGCAGGCGCCGCACGCGCCGGTGCCCACAGCTCCCTGCTGCTTGGCCATCGCCAGCAGGCTCTGGTAGTTGGTGATGCTGGTGTCAAAGCCGCCCGTGGCGAGCACCGCCTCGGCGGCGGCCTGCCGCCGCGCCTGCGTCGCCTTACGCCCGCCGCCAATCTGCGAGGGAGGGAGGAGGCGCGGGAGGGTGGGTGGGGACGGTTGGGTGGGTGCATGGGGGTGATGCATGGGGGTGTTGACGTGCAAAGACCGGCGGAGCAGCTGGGGCGCGGCCTGCCGCCGGCGCCATGCACCCTTTCGAGCCCCATTCCCCCGGCTGCGCCTCACGCACCGTGGGTGCGTTGATGAGGGCCTCCACCCCTGTGTTGGTGCCTGCCTGGTCGTTGGTGATGCCAATCACGTTCTCCCACATGGCATTGCCCTGCAGCGCCGTGCTGCAGACAGAGGGAGCGAGCGCAAACGGCGTGAGCGGCGGCCCACGTGGCTCAATGCCGACTCGAGCAAGGCAGCGCGCATGTCCCGCCGCCGCGCAACCGCCGGCTTCCCACGCCCTCGCACCTTGTGCGCACGCGGTTGGTTGACGCCTTGAGGACGCCGCGGGTGGGGACCGTCGCCGGCCTGCTAGCAGAGGGGCGGGCAAGTCGTTGGCGGTGGTGGTGGCGGCGGCGGCTCCAGTGGCGTTCCCCCGTCGTCACCCATGATACAGCACACTCGGAGCCTCTCCCGAGCCCTATGGAGTGCTCACATGGTGGCTGGTGCTGCTGGGGCGCGGCACGAAGCCCGAAAGTTGCGTGGCGGCCACGGCAGCGCTCAGGGGCGCTGCTACGAAGTCGCTGACGCTTCCGAGCGCTACGGAACGCGCTTCAGACGGTACACTGGCCGGACGAGTCCGAGCGAGCCGGGACTTGGGCGGGGAGGCGGCGCGACAGGCCTCGACTCCAGCAAACCGCACGATGAGTGCAAGGAATACAGGAGAAGCACGGGCAGCGGAAATAACGTAGCAGGCGCTCAACATGCTCTTTGCATCTCGCGCCCGACACGCCCAGCGCGCTTGCTCGGCCTTGCCGATCCCTGTTATCGGGCATTGCATTTCCGGCAGCCAGGGCTGCCGGGAGCGCGCCGCGAGCGTGAGAGCGCCAAACAGAGGTTGGGCTACTGCTTGGGACGGCTGTCAGCCCACATCAGGACCACCTGGTAGCAGCTGTACTCGTCTGGGGAGCGTGTAACGCGTCAGCAGTGTGTTTGCAGCCGGGGCGGCCACACCGCCCTGAGCGGCGCCCAGTTGCGGCCATGGCGTCGCCTGTCAAGAGCCCGAGGGCTCAGGGCGGCGGCCCATCCGCGCCTTGTGGCGAGGAGCAGGAGGAGCAGGTGCCAGCACCTCGCCTCCACTTTTCTCGAGCGGCCAGCCTTGTAAGGTGCGCTCAGGGGGCCGGCAGGAGCCGGGGTGCCAGTGAGGGGCTTGTAGCAGCGGTCGAGGGCTGGGTGGGTGGCCGCGCCGCCCTGTCCACGCGCGCCCGCGCCCTGTCGGGAGGCGCGGCGCGGCGTTTGTCAGCTCGCCCCCTGCCCTCCCTGCGCTTCCCCGCAGCGTGTTCACGCTGTCGTACGCGTTTTGGATCTTCTACCTGTGCGGCCACCCCGACACCGCTGCCAGCCGCGAGTTTTACGCAGCGGTGCGCATCCCACTCCTGCTTTGCGCACATTAAGTAATCAAGCGGTGTGCGTCTAGGCACTACGCAGGCCGATCAACGCACTGGGCAGGCCGGCAGCGCAGTCGGGAAGCCGGCCAAGCATCTCCCTGGATGCTGTGCTGCATCGCACAATGCTGCACGCTTGCCGTCGGCGCGCCGCCGCACCAGTGCCGGCAGTGGTGCATGCACGTTGCACGGTCGCATGCCGCGTCTGCCGCTCCGCCGCCTCTCTCGCTGGTCCACCGTGTGCCGCCACTGCTCTTTCGACAGGTGCCCGACACTGTCTACATGTGGCCCATGGTCGCCTTTGCCACCGCCATCCTGCTCAACCTGCTCAGCATGGGCTTTGAGCGGCGGCCGGTCAAGCGCCAGCTGTGCTTCCTGGTGGGTGGGTGGGTGGGTGCTGGTGGGTGCTGTCGGAGGCGGGCGGACGGCGGCAGTGCTGGTGGAGATGGAGGGATGCAGATTTCCGCATGTGTAGCGCCAGGCAGCGTGCGGCAGAGGAGCTGGCGTGCTACAGAAGGCGGCGGGCAACCGCCACCGCGGCTGCCCCGCTGTGACAGCAGTGTCGTCACCTGCTGCCGCCGCCGTGCACCGCAGGCGGTCTACATCTCCGGCGTGGCCTTTGTGTACGAGTTCCTGGCCTGGAAGCGGACGGCGCCCATCTACATCACAGCCAGCGGGCGCCCGCTGTCCCTGCTGCGGTGCGCTCGACAGCTGGGATGGGGAGCAGGCGGCAGGCGGCCGGGCGGGCATGCGCATGCAGGCGGGCAGCGATGAATTGAGCTTGCGGTGCGTCGCTCCACCACTGCCGCCTCGCTGCAACTCCCCTCCCTGCCTCCCCTGCCTCCCGGACGCACAGGTACGTGATGTGGGGGCACGCCACCCCGGTCATGCTCTACGCCCTCTCCATGATCTCCGACTTTTCGGCAAAGGAGGTGGGCTGGGCGGGGGTGGGCGCTGAGCAGGGAAATTCGATGCATTGGCTGCAGCCTGGTGGGCACGCCGCAGCTGCCCCGGCGTGCCCGCCTGCTTGGGGCACCGCATGGTGGGAGTTTGTGAGCAGGCGGGGGGTCCGATCCTGCGCTGGCGTCGCCGCCCCCCACCCCGCTCGGCCTTGCCCCGCCGCCCCCCCGCCCTCGCAGATCTACCAAACCATCGCCGTCGACATTGTGATGATTGCGACGGTCATCCCGGGGGAGCTCATCCCTGCGTGGCACCGCTGGATCTGGAACGCCATCTCCTGCGGGGTGTACCCCTACATCTTTCACCAGGCAGGCGGGCGGGCGGGCGGGCGGGTGGGCGGGCGCTGCACCCAGTGCATCCAATGTATGCATGCATGCATGAGCATCGGTGGGTACTGCACCCCCTCACCCGCCGCATGCGTTCGTTCGTGCATGCATTTGTTCATTCATTCACTCGTCCGCCTCCGCGCCCCCCCGCCCCCCCCCCCCCCCCCCCCCCCCCCCCCCGCCGCAGCTCTGGCACATGTACAGCGCCGGCATTCGAGAGGCGCGGGAGGAGGGGGCACAGACCAGCCTGCGCATGCTGCGCAACATCACCGTACTCTTCTGGACCGTCTTCCCGGTGGTGTGGCTGCTGGTGCAGGTGCGGTGGTGTGGCTGCTGGTGCAGGTGCTGCGCATCGGCCTGGGTGGGCTGGGTGCGGGGGCAGCTGGCGGGGTGCGGGGGCAGCTGGCGGGGTGCGGGGCGCAGGGGCTGGATGCGGCGGTGGGCCGGGCCGGGCTCGGCGCACACCACAGCGCGGGCCGCCCTGCTCCGCTGCCCTCCTTGCCCGCCAATCTGCAACAGCATCCTGCAAGTTGTCTGTGTATCGGCTTTGCCACTCCTCCCAGGCTTTGCACATCCACCCACCACGCACCCACCCACCCACCCCGCAGGTGGACGCGGTGTCGCTGCTCACCGAGGAGGTGCTGTGGTGCCTGGCCGACACGTGCGGCAAGATCTTCTTCTCCTCCACCCTCCTCCACTCCAACTTCATGTCCATCGAGCACCGACGCATGATGGCCATGCGGGTGGTGGAGGAGGCCAACCGGTGAGGGCGCCCCGCCCGCGCACTTGCGCCCTGCACGGGGAGGGTCACTTCTGACGCGCCCCCGAGCCTCCAGCGTGCGCGCTGCCCTCCCCCACCCTTTTTGCGTTGCTCCCCCCCCCCCCCCCCCCCTTACAGCATCCGCGTCATCCACGAGCTGCGCCAGCTGGTGGAGCAGAAGGAGCAGTTCATCGCGCTGATGAGCCACGAGCTGCGCACCCCGCTCAACGGCATCATCGGCCTGTCAAACGTGCTGCTCATGGACGCGGGTGGGTGCGGGGTGTGCGTGGGGGTGGGGGTGGTGGTGGGGGGGGCAGGGAGGGTGTTGGGGTGCCCCTGCAGGCTGCTGCGCGCGCTCGACCTCTACGCCCGCCAGCAAGCCTCTCGCTATCGTGCCCCCGCCCCCACTCCCCCCCCTTGTTCTGGTGCGCAGACACCATGCCCCCCGAGTTCGTCAAGACCCAGACCACCATCCGCAACAGCGGCGCGCGCCTCCTCAACTTGATAAACGACATCCTGGATGCGTCGGCGCTGCGCAAGGTGCGCCGCCGTTGGGGGGGTGGACAGGCAGCGGCACGGCACGCGTGTCGGTGCCGACGCGCAGCGCCAGCAGGGCGGCAGCAGCGCAGGGCTGCTGCTGCACGGCTTCGCCCACTCCTGCCTGCGCCACACCCCGCCCCCTCCCCCGCTGTCCCTCCGTGCACCGCAGGGGGGGGGGGGGGGGCATTCCCATGTTGGCGGTCGCGCAGGGCTGCTGTATGGCATCCACTCCCCTTCCTCAGCCTGCTCCACCTGGGTCCGTCTGTTCCTCGCAGGGCAAGCTGGCGGTGGCGCAGGGCAAGGTCAACCTTAAAAACGTGGCAGACGACGTGATTGACCTGAGCCAGGCGCTGGTCAAGCCGGGGGTGGCGATACGCAACAAGATCGGGCCGGATGTGCCGCAGGCAAGCGGGGGAGGAGGCAGCAGCAGCAGGCAGGCGGCGGCGGCGGCGGCAGGACAGGTTCTGTGCGGTGACGCGCGGCGGACGGGCGTCGTGGGCGGGGCAGGGTGCGGAGTGTTCCGGCAGGTGGGCAGCGTGGGAGACGGGAGGCCACCATGGCCCCCGACGCGCGACTCGTCGCCTCGCCTTTGCACCGCTGCCTGCAGGTTGTTGGCGACACCAGCCGCCTGGTGCAGGTGCTGTACAACCTGCTGGGCAACGCGTGCAAGTTCACAGAGAGGGTGAGCGCCGCGCCGCGCCGCGCTGCGCCCCGCTGCCCCCTTCGCCTCGCCCCTCCTCACTGCCCCCTTTCTTGAATGGCCCCGCCTGCATGGCAGCCTGGGCAGCGCGCGCAACCGAGCAGGCAGGGCGTGCCGGCGGGTGGTGTGGCGTGTGGTGCACCCATGGCACCCGCCCACCCACCCACGCGTGCCTCGTCTCCAGCTCTTTCCCCCCCGCACCTCAAGTGTTCATGATGTGTCCCTCCCTCCTGCAGGGCGCCATCTGGGTGGAGGCGGCGGCGTCCGCAGACGGCGACACGGTGTCGGTCAGCGTGCACGACACGGGCATCGGCATCCCGGAGGACAAGCTGGACGAGATATTCAACCCGTTTGCCCAGGTGGGTGTGGCAGCGGTGAGGGTGTGTTTGCGCAGGTGCGGCGCGCGCAAGGCGTGTGTGTGTGCTCGCGCAGGTGCACGCCAGGGTGCTCGGTTGTGCTTGCTTGGGTGCCGCGCGCAAGGCGGGGGTTGTGCTTGCTTGAGTGTGTGTGCGCGGTGAGGGGGAGGACACTTGTGCGGCTCGAGGGAGGGAGCACGCGCAGGGGGCAAGGCGGAGGAGGTTGTCCGCCGCTGCACGCGGCAACCCAAAGCATCGCGACTTGTGTGCTGCATGACGGCCCTCATTGCACGGTTGATCCTCCGCTCCCAACACCTCACCCTCTTCTCTCCCCTTTTTCATCTTGCAAGTAGGGGACTGCTGCCCTCTGTTGTTCCTCTCGCCTGTCTTGCTGACCGACTGCTCAACATAACCTTGCCTCCCCCTCCGCCATGCACGACCCCCTACTTGCAATTGTTTCTCCTCTCTCCCCCCTTTTCATCAGCGGCATCTCCCCTACCTCCTCCCTTCTTCCCCGGTCTCAGCTGCGCCGGGCCCTGTGGTTCTCTCGCAGAACACAAACAGGTGTAACACACACACACACACGCGGGTGGGCGGGCGTGCAAGGGTGTTAGGTTGTGCAACGTGGCGGCCGCTTCCCGCTGAACGGTTGTGTGTCGCGCCGTCTGCTTTCCTGGCCGCACGCCTGGCCGCGCACTGCGCAAGCGGCCACGGTCTCTCATCCTCACCCTCGCAGCTCACAGGTGATGCCGCCCAGCACCCGCCCACCCCATTCACGCCTCCACACCCCCATTTGCTCACACCCTTGCCACCCTCCTCCATCCCCTGGTGCAGGTGGACATGTCCACCACAAGGCGGTACGGCGGCACCGGACTGGGCTTGAACCTGGTGAAGCAGCTGGTGGAGGCGCACGGCGGCGCCATCACCGTGGCCTCCCGCCGCGGCAAGGGCTCGGTGTTCACCTTCACGCTGAGGGTGGGTCCACGCTGCGTGCCGGCAAAGCGTGCTCGACAGGCGAGACGGCGGCGCGTTGGGCGGCGCCGGCAGCGCGGCATGGCGGTGCCGGCACGCGGGGGCGCAGCCGCCGCGCCGCGCTCCCCTCCTCCCTCCTGCACC
The DNA here is from genome assembly GCA_002245815.2 of Micractinium conductrix. NCBI lineage: Eukaryota > Viridiplantae > Chlorophyta > Trebouxiophyceae > Chlorellales > Chlorellaceae > Micractinium > Micractinium conductrix. The sequence continues at coordinate 89,109 of LHPF02000064.1, forward strand.
GCGGGCACCCTTGGCTTCACTCGACGCGGCGCCCCTCTCTGTTTTCGGTTGCAGACGTGGCACGAGGACGACTTTGCCCCGGGCCCTACCTCTGAGGCGCAGCGCAAGCGGCTGAGCCTGGCGGCGCAGGTGTGTGGGTGTGCCTGTGTGCGCTTCCCTGCTGCTGCGCGCAGCGGGTGCTGCGGCGGTGGGGTGTGCTGCGGCGGCGGGGCTTGAGTTGGCTGGCGTGCACTCACTGGTTGGTTGGACCACCCTCCCACCCATCCACCCATGCAGGCGGCGCGGCGGGAGGCGGAGGAGGCGCTGGACAGCGTGACCATGCCTGACCCTGAGCAAGAGCCGCTGCTGAGTAGCGGGCGCATGAGCAGGTGGGCGGCTGCGCGCGCTGCCTCGCCCCTCCGCTTGCGCATGCGTAAAGGGCCCTTGGTTGTGCTGCGGGGGAAAAGGGGGGGCGAGGCTGGGCGACAGCGGTGTGCGTGTGTGGGCGCAGAGCGGGACCGCACGCCTGCTGAGCAGCGCAGGCGAGCCTCCTCCCCGGCTGCGCTGGGCAGGCCGGCTGCCGTCGTTGCTGCCCCGTCTGCTGCCCTTCACGTGGCACGACAGCAGCGCCTGCTGTCAGCCCGCGCTGCCGTGCTGACCGTGTGACAATGGCACCCTGGCACTGCAGGCGCGACAGCGAGCCCGACATGCTGCAGCGGCTGAGCCACGACGCGCAGCCGGCAAACATGCTGCAGCGGCTGAGCGGTGAGGGAGTAGCAGGGGGGTGGCAGGGCTGGGCGCTGGTTTGGGCAGGGCGCGGCGCAGCAGGCGGGCAGGTAGGCAGCACCGCCTCCCCATGTGCCTTGCGCTGCCCCTCCCCCCCTGGACATGACCCTCGTGGGCGGGGTCCCCCCAAGCTGCCCCACATTTGCCTGCCTGCCACTCATTTGCCTGCCTGCCCCAGCTCGCATCTCCCCCAAGCCTGCCCCTCCCACCCTGCAGGCGACTCCCGCATGCGCTCCTCCTACGACGCCGACTACACAAACTACCACAAGGCGCCGCAGCAGCTGCCGCCGCAGGTGGGCCGGGCCGCCGGTGTGGACTAGCCCAGCGCTGTTCGCGATGGCGCCCTGCGCACCCCTCGGCCCCTCTTGTCCGGGCCGCGCGCGCCTCCTCCCGGGCCGCCTCCTTCCCATTTCTGTTTTTTAATTTATTTTTCAACACTTCCGCACTCCTTCCCCCCACGCTCTGCCGTGCAGGCCGCGTTCAACGCCTTCCTGTCGGCGGGCGCCCACGACGTGGTGCGAGAGATACAGAAGGGCAACGTGGCGCAGCCTCGCGACGTGGCGGCGGCGGCCGTGCACGCGGCGGTCGCGCGCGCCGCCTCGGCCGACGGCGGCGCCGCCCAGCCCCCTGCCGAGCCGGTCCACGATTGGCTCCTAGCTGACCGGGCGGTGCAGGAGGCGGCGACGAGCGGACAGATCAAGGTGGGGGCGCTGGGGGGCTGGGGACTGCGGGCAAGGCGACCCTCTGGGGCGGTCGGCCTGCCAGGCCTGGCGGCGTACCTTAAATAGTTAAAGATTGAAGTCAATTTGATTTGATTTCAAAATTGTAAACATTTTGGTTCTTAATTAAGAGTCGACTTACTTGTAATTAAGAGTCGACTTAGTTGTTTAAGAGTAAAATCAACAGAAATTCAAACTTGTTCGTAATTACAAGAAGTAATAAAGCGTCGTTCTGTACTTGAAATCTCATCGGGCGTTGGGGCGAGGGGGGGGGGGGCGGCGGGGGGCCGCTGGCTCGCGCAGCACTGCTGCTCAAGCTTCAGGTTGTGTGGTTCCAAGTGCCGCTCCTGCCGCTCCCTCACACAGCTTCCCCCCTGTCGTCTGCCTGGCAGGTGCTGTCGGTCGACGACGACCCTGTCAACCAGATGGTTATCCAGACCATGCTGTCAAAGGCAGGGTTCAAGGTGCTCAAGGCGGCAGACGGGCAAAAGGCGCTCGACATGCTGGACGTGAGTTGCGAGGGGGTGGGGGTGGGGGGCAGGAGGCAGGGGGAGGGTTGGCGGCAGGTGCCCCCGACAGGGCTGTGCCACGCGGCGGCGGCGCCAGGCATGGCTTGCCCCTGCCTGCGCGGCTGCGAGGCGCACCTGCCGGCCGACGCTTGCCTCATGCTTCCCCCCTTGCCTCATGTTTGCCCCCCCCCCCCCCCTCTGCAGGAGAGCCTGCGGCATGGCTCCCCGCCGCACGTCATGCTGCTAGATGTGATGATGCCGGGGCTCAGCGGGTGGGCCCCTCTCTTTCTCGTTCGACAGCGCTGCTGCCGGGGTGGGGGGTCCTCCAGCCATGGGCACACTCGTGCTGCCTCTGCTTGCTGCCTGGCTGAGCGCGCACAGCGGGGAAGCAACGCAGTGCAGCGCTCGTGCGCCCCTCTCCCAAACCCCCGCTCTCTCCCCCTCGCTCTCCTGCCCCCTATGCAGCTACGACGTGGTGCGCCTCGTGCGTGAGCGGCACCCCAGCCTCATGCTGCCCGTCATCCTCGTGTCGGCAAACAGCAGGGAGGAGCACGTGGTGGAGGGGCTGCAGGTGGGCGCAGCTTCCACTCCACTACTTCTGATTCCTGATTCCTTCAGCAACGCTTCGTGCCTGCTGCCGGAGGCACTTCGAATCCCCTTCGTGGTTCCTTTGGTGTGCGCTCAACAAGCCCGCGAAGCGTGCGGCAGCACAGCCGGCAGCAGCCATGCCAGCAGCCGGGAGGAGCACGTGGCAGCGGGGGCCTGCAGCATGCCTGGTGTTGTCACGCTGACTCCCTGCCCCGTCGCCGTCCTCCGGGCAGGCCGGCGGCAACGACTACGTCAGCAAGCCCTTTGGCCAGAAGGAGCTGGTGGCTCGCATCCAGGTGCAGCTTCGTACGCGCAACTTTGCACAGGGAGTGGCGCCCACCACCGGCTGCGATGCGGCGCCAGGCAGCATGGCGGCGGTGGCTGGCAGGTGCGCCAGCGCCGTCGCGGGCCCCGCCACCGCGTCAGGCGGCGGCGGCAGCAGCATTCAGCGTGCCGCGTCGGCGCCGCCCGGCGTCGACAGACCGGCGGCGGCGGCGCAGCAGCGGCAGGCAGATGGCGCCACTCCCAACGGTGTTGGCCCCCCAGGCACCCCTGCATGGCCTAGCGGCGAGCTTCATCATCAGGTGCAGTCGCTGCAGCAGCAGCTGCTGGCGGCGCAGATGCAGCTAGCGGCGCTGACAGCAGCGGCGGGCCCGCACGGCGTGTCACCTGCCGCAGCGGGCGGCGACACCCCAGCAGCTTGCGTGCCCGCTCCGCACTTGCCCGCAGCCAACGGCACTGCGGCGTCACCCCCAGACAGCCCAAGCAGCGGCGGCGACGAGCCAGCAGCGGCGCCGCTGCCGGGCGGGGCAGGCCAATTCGACGGCACGTGCAGCGTGCCGTGCGACGGGCTCAAGGCCGCCGCCGCCACCGCGACAGCACGGTCGTAGCAGCCCCGCCACGACATGCATGACCACGCCACGTTAGACCCCTTTCCCCCTTTGTCACACTGGTTGATTCCCAGGCGCGAGGCCGCCTGTCGCGGCCATTTTTTTCTGCCGTCCCCTTTGTCTGTTTCCAGACCATTTGTTGCTGTGTGTTTATGTTTTGTGAGTTTGCCGCTGCAACAACGTGCCCACCCCACCCCACCCACGCCACACGTCCTTCCCCCGGCCCCTTACCACCTGTGCACCACCCCCCGATGTGTGCCCCTCAGCCCCCTGCTTTGCGGCCCCTCTTGACCCCCCCCCTCCCAAGTTTTACAGTGCGGGCAAATGCAGTGGGCAAATGCATCGCGGCTGCTTGCCTTGCTTGCTTGCTACCCTCCCCCCGCCTGCACCTGCATGGCACCTTCCCCCACCACAGCTGCAATAGCAGCAGGCGGGCGAGGGCCATCAACCGCCTGCCCCCCCCCCCCGGCGCCGCCCTCACATGGGCGCCCCCCAACCCCTCCCCCCGGAAGACTCGCCAGCTGTCTGTCCGCTCGCAACCCCCCGCAATTCTTTCTCCAATAACCCAGTCGCCGCTGCATGTTTCCCCTCACTGTAAGCTCAGCCCCGCAAGGCCCCCGCCATGCAGCACAATGGGGCACCGTCTTCTCACTTTTCTCAAGAAGTGCTTTCCCACCACGGGCACTTCCTCTGAGAGGGTTACACCCGGCGATGTACTGCCTTAACTGTACTGTGTTACACCTGTTTGTATTCTGAAAAAGAAACACAGGGCCCGGCACGGCTGACACCAGGGAAGAAGGGGGGAAGGGAGGGGAGAAGCCGCTGCTGAAAAAGGGGGAGAGAGTGCAAAAGGGATGCATGTAACATAGGACAAAGCAAGGGCCTTGCCCTGGGGGGCAGCGCCACGCTGTGCTGGGCTGCGCTCCTCGGCATGGCCAGCGCGTGCGGCCCGTCACAGCCTGCTGCGTGCCGCACTGCCCAGCAGCAGCGCCACGCTCTCCACGAACACCGCGGTGTGTCGGTCCACGTCGGCGGCGGTGGTGGCGGGGCACATCAGGGCCTGCAGTCCACAGGAGTGGCAAGCAGGGGTGGAGGTGTGGTAACCCTGCACTAAAGGTAAAGGTAAATGGTAAAGAGTGGGGCATATGCCCGTATCGTCCCCCTCCGGACCAATGTTTGATCCTACGGGGCCACGCCAGGCGCAGGAACAGCCGAGACCCTGGATTGAGCGTGTTGTACGTGAGCACTGAGCCTGTCAGTTCTACCCTTTTACTTTCACGAGCCGACACTAAGGATCGAACCCGTGCCCCGGACAGGGTTAAAGCCATGCATCCACCACCCTATCGCTAGGGGGCTTCCTCGCTAGGGTTGCACTGCACAACTTCTTGAGCTTGAGCTCGGCAGCCCGGCCGAGATCCTGCCGCCGCCGCCGCCTCCTGGCGCCAACCCATGCCAAGTGCCGGTACTTGCCATGTTGTGGAAAGGGGTGAGGTAGACGCCTCGGTTGAGGGCAGCCAGGTGCATGTAGTAGTCCAGCCGTTCATTCCCCGACGCCGCTGCCTGCCCGCCGTTGCGCGGCGCCGTCGCCGCAGGCCTGCGTGCAGCGATTGTTGGATGGCGCGTGCCGTGAAGCCGGGCCAGTGGAGTGCAAATGCCCGCACGCCGGCGCCGTGCCAGCACCTCTCCGGCAATGCATCTGCAGCATGTCAACCACAGCAGGCAGACCTGAGGGCAGTGGCAGCGCTGCGGACACCCCGCCCACCAGTATTCATCTCGGCACCCCAGCCGCTTGATCGTCCACGCCAGGCGGTGGCGGGCAATCGTGTCCAGCACTCCCGCCTCAAAGCGCTGCGCCAGGGCAATCATGCGGCTGGGGTGGGGGAGGAGAGGGGGGGGGGGGGCAGAAGTGTTTTGAGGGAGCAGGGGCGGGGCATGGCTTGCGGCACAGCCAGGACACAGTGATGGGGTGGCAGATTTTGAGGTGCTCCCCCCGCCCTCGCAGGCCCAATCATCGACGGTCTGTCGAGAGACGGCCCTCTTCACGGCCCATCCTGCCCACACCTGTATGCCTTCTCCGTCAACACATCCTCAAGCGTGGCCCTGAGCGCCGCCAGGCTGAGCGCGTTGCCCGCCAGCGTGCCGCCCACTCCCCCCCGTGTCCGACAGGTCGGTCTGGATGGCGCCACCCAGCCGGGCCGCCAGGTCAGCAGTGAAGCCGTAGATGGCGACTGGGATGCCGCCTGTGAGGGGCAGGCAAGGGCAGTGCCAAGGGAATGCAGTGGAGTGAGGGTCCAGCAGTGCAGGGAGCTCACCTGTAAAGCAGTACGTGGAAAGCAGCGGGGGGCGCGCAGCTTGAAACTGCTTACCCAAACCACGCGCACCCAGCCACCCACCCGCGATGGGCTTGCCCAGCACGAAAATGTCGGGCTGCAGCCCCTCGGCGCGCGACATGCCTCCCGGGCCGGCGCAAATGGTGTGAGTTTCGTCGATGATGAGGAGGGTGCCGGTGCTGCACAGGGGGGGGGGGGGCAGGGGGGAGACGCGCCATGGGTGGAGTCACGGTGCGGCGTGCAAGGTTGGCATTCACAGGCTAGGAGGAAGACAGTCAGGCGCAGGCGGTGCGAGCATCCGCTTTGGACACAGCAGAGAGCTGGGGGTGGAAGCGGCGCCTGATGGTTGGGCCCGGCATGCTGCCGCCGGCTGGCCGCGCACGCACTCCACACTTCCTCAGCACCGGACACACCGCGCCACCCCACCATGTGCACGCGTCACGCAGGGCAGCCAGGAATCCCGGTTCCGGCAGAATGGTTCCTGCGCACATGGGGGAGGAGAGGGACGAACGCGGAGCCTGTTACAGCCTGCAGTCAACAGTGCGGACTCCGAAACAGTGCGGCCCTCGCAGGGCCTGCCCAAGCAACGTAGCTGCTGCAAAGTCACGCCGCCACCTCTGCGCCACCTCTGCCGCCCTCACCACCCACCGATGTTTGTCATTGCAGGCTCCGCCAGGAGCCAGGGATGGCTACCAGAAGCTGCCAAATGCGTTGTTCCGGCAAGGGCGATTTCCTGCTTCTGGCCTTCTGGAGCTAATGAGGGCTGCCGGCACAAGCCAAACCAGTTGATCCGGCAGGGTCTCCGGCAGGTTTTCCGGCAGATATCGCTCACATTTCTCAGGGGCGCCCTAGCGCAAAATACAGCCTCCTTTTACCTTTCCAGCCTGCTCCTGGGCAACCCATTAGTGTTATAAACCTCCTGCAGCGCGCGCAAGCCCCTCAGAGCGCAGTCCCACCCACGCCTGTTGCAAGCGCGCTCTCGCTTTTGGCTCTGCCCATCCGCACGCTCTAGATTGCGTGGGAGTTGCGTACGTTGCACTAGAGCTCCTGTCATGGAGGTAAGGCGTCTGCAGTTGTTGGCCAGCCTTCACGCGCCCAGCGGCCGTCAGGACACTGCCCTGGCATGCTCTTGCTGTGCCGCTAGTCTGTAGTGAGCTACAAGCAGCCCCGCACATCTCCCTCTGGCACAGGGATTAGCAGCGGCGCCAGCGCCTGCGGCGCCGCCTGCCCCTGCACTGCAGCAGCAGCAGCAACAGCAGCAGCAGCAGCAGCTGCAGCAGCAGCAGCAGCAGCAGGAGCAGCCTGGAGCTGATGAGGGGGAGCAGCAGCGTCCCTCTGGCTCAGACCAGCAGCAGCCTGCGGAGTCTGTGGACGCTTGGCAAGTCAGCAGCATCGTTGCTGCAGCGCGTGCTGGCAAAGTCACAGGACTGCAGCCCAACCTAACCGCACATCAGAAGGCCGTCGAGGCAGCGGCGCAAGGTTTGCGGCAAGCAGTCGCAGCCCTCGTGTCGATTCCGGGCGTCGCAACCGCGGCTGCGCTCGACTCGCGGGGGCTGCAGGCGGCGTTCGGTCAGCTGACGGCGGCAGAGCAGGCGGGCAACGCAGGCATACTAATTCGAGCAGCGCAGCACGGTGCCGCTAACTGCGAATTCCAGGACCCTCAGGTGGCGGTGATCATCAGCAAGCACGACGGCGCGTGGGGCCACACCGGCTCGCCGGCTCTGTTTGAGTCGCCCGTGTTTGCCCCCCGCTGGAAGAAGTCTTGCCAAGCGTTCGCATTGCACTTGGGGCAGCAGCAGCTACAGCAGGGGGAGTCGCGGCTGAGCCCTCTCGACCACGTGCAGCTGCGCCAGCCAGAACCCATGCCTCTCGCAGCGGCGGCGGTGCTGGTCAAGCCTAAACCCCTCTCCAAAACCCGGATGACCGAGCTCCGTGGCACATACCTCAAGCTCAACACCTTCCTCAGCGAGCAAGGTACGGTAGGCTGCTTGCTGGCACGGCATGCCTTGCATGTGCATGCTTGTGCGACGCGCTGGGCAGGCATGCTGTTGAGGGCTCCGCCACGAGTAGTGCCCACCACCTCCAGGCATGCATGGGCCCACCCAGACCGCCCTGTGCGGTGGGACGACGCTGCCTCACGCTGCCTGCATTTCCGAATCACCCTTCGCCCCCTCCGTTGATGAACACCCACCTGCCCTCAGGCCGAAATCATGGAGATCCAGGGGTCCAACAAGGGTGCAGGCTTTGCCACCTTCCTCGAGCGCGGCCCGCTGCCCAAGGCTGCTCGCCGCCGCTGCGGCGCTGCTCATCCCCCTCATTCTTTCCCTCTCATTTGTTGCATACCTGTGCCTGCAGGGCTGGAGCACGCCCTTTGCCACCACGACTCCTGGAAGGAGTGCCACGTGCTAGATGGAGAGGTTGTTTGCTGTGCCACTCAGAAGCTCATCACCGACGAGCATGCCGAGGTAGGCAGGGCACGGCGGCAGCGGTGGCAGGGTGGTGGCAGCAGTGGCAGATGGGCAGGGCATTACACCGGCAGTGGCGAAGTGGGAGCTGTGGCAGATCCTGACGCCAACGCCAGCATCGACGGTGTGCCCAGCGGTGGCAGGTGAACAGGGCACGACGTAAGCGGTGGCAGGCGGGAGCAAGCATGACGTCAGCGCCAGCAGTCGGCACAGCATGGCATGTGCCGAGTTGTATCGCCCACCTGGTCCTGCCTTTTGATTTTGTGCAGCTTCTGCCGGACGGCACGCTGCGGCTGGCGGCTGGCAAGCGGAGCTGCTACGAGCTGCGTCGGCGCATGCCTGCCTGGCCTGCTGGCCTGTGCCTGGTAGCTTATTCCAGCATCAAAACGATCGACACCACCGTCTCTGTACCCCTGCTTCTCGACGCTCTGAAGCGGACTGCTAACCCGTTCCTAGAGCCGTTCCGCGCACGCCTGCGCAGCACCGAAGGTCTCCCTGCTCCAACCTCACTACCCGCAGGGTGCGTACTGGTGCCATGCTCCAGAGTCTAGGGAGCAAGAATGCCTTGCAGTGTTTGCACGGGAGGCATGCTTGAGAGCCCTCCCCCTCCCCTCGCAGTCCCCACCTAGCCCCTCCCTGCCACCACCCTCCCCTTGCCGCCACCTCCGCGCCCCCTCTCCGACTCCCCCTCGCAGCCCCACCCAGCCCCTCTCTGCCACCACCCTCCCCCTGGCAGCCCCGCCCAGCCCCTCTCTGCCACCACCCTCGCCACCACCACCGCGCCCCCTCTCCGCCTCACCCCCGCAGCCCCCGCCAAGCCCCTCTCTGCCACCACCCCTCGCCCCTGTCCCTCCCCACCTGAAAGCCTGTACCAATGGACTCCCTCCCCTTCTTTCTCTACTTGTTCTACTTGTTCTTGCTCTACTTGTTCTTGTTCTTGCTCTACTTGTTCCCAGCAGGGTCGCAACGCAGCTTGTGCCGCCTGCGCGGCCAGCCTACGCTGCCGGTGCTGCGTTTGCTGCGGATGCTGCTGCAGCGCTCGCAGGTGAGCTGTGTTGTGCTGTGTGTATGCTGGTGGCACGTGCTCGACGTTGCTGCATGTTACTTTGTCATGCAGCAATGGCGAGGCGGACTGTGCTGGCAGCAGCGACTCGGTTTGGAGTGCTGCCTCTGTGCATGGTGGTGGTCGTGTGACATTGTTGGTGCGATTGTTGCCCTGCTCCCCCCCCCCCCCCACCCCCCACCCCCCACCCCCCACCCCACCACCCCCACCCGCTGCAGGTGCCGCCGCTGCTGTTCCCCAAGAACCAGTCAACAACGGGCCACCAATGGGTGTAGAGTGGCGCAACGGCAAGCCCATTGTTCGGTGTGATGCTCCCACCCTGGAGGCGCTGACGTGGGCAGTGAGGCAGGTGGGTGCTGTGTTTAGTATCGTGCTGTCGCCTCCATAGGGCAATGCATGCCGTGCTGCGCTGTATCGCCTCCACAGGTTTGCATGCACGTGGTTGAAAGGCAGGCTGCAATGCACGATGGCTTGTTTTCAGCGCCCCCGTTCTCCGCTGTTCTCTCCCGCAGGCCAAGGGCAATGGCCGCGGCGGCAAGCTGCCGGATCAGCTTTCTGTGGCGCGTGGAGGCAACGGCAGCTTCGCGGCCCCTTGGTTGGATTTGTGGAAGGAACTGCGCAGCGCTGGTGGTGCACACTTGGTGCGTGTTTGAGCTAGTATCTTCAGCATGCATCGTGCGAGTGAGCGCCTTTGCCAGCCGTGCGAGTGAGCGCCTTTGCCAGCCGGTGCACGTGCGTAGCTCGTCATGCCAGCCGCTTCACTGCCCTCCCATTCGAAGTCGGTGCATCCCCTCCCTCTCGCAGGTGCTGGCTACCGACAAGCTGCGTGCCGTGCTGGAGAAGCTGGGCTGGGTGAGCCCTTCAAACACAGTCGTGCGCGCAGCCAAGGAAGCGGTCACCAACTGGGTGCTGCCCGTCTATGGCTGGTCCTACCTGGAGGAGCTGCTCAACATACCGTCTGATGAGGCTTTTGCAGGTCAGGGGCGAGGGCACTTCTGCAAAATAAAGAGCATGGCGAGGAGGGGCGTGGGCGGCATGTGATCCACATTCTTGTGCATGGTTGCTCGTTGTATTTGCTGCGTTGCACCGCTCTCACCAACCTGATGCCCCTCCTGCGCTCCTCCTCCGCAGACCTTGTGAAAGAGGCCACCGAGAGCGGGCTGTTTCTGGAGCAGGGCGGCTCCGTCAAGCTTGCAGCGCACTGCTTGGGTGCTTCTCCAAGCCGGGGCCTACTGCTGCTGGCTATGCACGCCTGCACCATCAAACTGACCCCTGTGTTTGACACAGTCAGTGGGCCCGGCCAGTCGCGTGTCCCAGTAGAGCAGTTCTGGGCCCACATAAGCAGCGCTGGCGGTCCTGAGAAGGTGTGTGGCTGCCTGCCCACCGGCCCGCTTCCTCCTTGCCCACCACCTACCGACCTGTTGCTTGTGTCTGCGTGCGTGCTCCCTGCTTGGCTGTCAATCACGTCGAGCATCGCGTGTTCCTAGAGAGCCGTTCTTTGCCTGCTCTTTTTTAACCCTCCTGTGAATGGATGCCTCCGCAGGTGCGCGGCGACGGTGGAGCAGCAGACAACGTGGCAGCTGCCTGCGGCTGGCAGGGGCCCGCCACGCAGCTGCGCAATGCCGTGCGCAGCGCGGCAGCGCAGCTGGCGGTCCTGTGGCCAGCAGGCAGCGAGGCAGCCTCGCAACTAGAGCAGCCGGAGGCCCACCAGCAGCTAGCACAGCAGCAGGCAGAGGCCAGCATGGTGCCTGCGGAGCAACAGCAGGCGGCGTTGCCTGATGAACTGCTGGCAGGCATCATGTCTCAACTGCCGCCAGACTTCTTTGCCGCCGTGCCCGACCCCACGTGCATGCCGCTGGACTGGCAGGCAATGCAGCTGCAGCAGTTTGCCGGCCTTCCCGGCGCCTCTCTAGCAGCCCTCACTCCTTTGCCTCTCCCCACAACAACCACTCCCTTCAACACAGTTGGTGCTGCCAATGTCATTGCGCAGCTGCAGCTGCCTCCAATGCCTCTGCCGATGTCGATAGACGGTGTGGCAGAGCTGCCTGCAGTGGCCCAGGCTGTTGTTCAGCACCCACGCAAGCGGGGCCGTGAGTGACACCGGGTGCTGCTATCTAGGTGTTTTGTCCCTGTATACATCCCTTGTACCCATCTCCCATTGTAAGCATGTTACAAAGTCTCCTCCTCGTCGTCACTGAACTCAGTAGCGGCAGCACCATCCCAGTCGCCCGCAGCAAACACGGAGCGAGCAGCAGCTAGCTGGCAACGGCAGTCTTGCAGGCGGTCAGACAGCAGCAACAACAAGCCTGCGCAATACATAGCTTCTTGCTCGCGCTCTGCTGCAGTAACTGCTGGACGGCACCAAAGGCTGGTGCATGCAGGCACGGCTGCAGAGGCGTCTTGCAGTGCTGCCTGACGCTCAGCAGTGCGCCGCATGGCATCGCAGGTAGCCGCCTCTTGTTCTGCAAGGAACGCAAGGCAGCGATCCCGCTCTGCTTGCAACAGCTCGAGCTCTTCTACTGCCCGCTCGCGCTCGCACGTGAAGGCGTGCAGCTTGGTGACCAGCTGCTCCAGCGTGGCTGGAGGGACTGCCGCTGCTGCCGCTGCTGCCGCCGCCGCTGCCGCCGCTGGCTGGCTGAGCGCTTCCCACGGGTACACGCCACGGCATATGTCATCTGCAGGGCAGAGATGGGCCAGGATTGAGGGTGAGTCAATTGCTACGCATGAGCAACAACAAGCTTCAGCTCAGGCCTGCGACAACGAATGGGTGGGCAAACATGCAACGTCTGCAGCAATGCATGCCAAGCAACCAACCCACACCCCAAGCTCACGCGTGCAGCTTACCTACAGCCCAGCCGCGAGCGGCATCGATGGTTGGCGCAAGCTGCCGCAGCTCGCGCGGCAGGCGGTCGAAGCCCACGTACCCGCCAGCCCGCCAGGACATTAGGCTGGCTAGGACAGGCTCCATGCGTGCCTTGAGCTGCTGCTTGGACTTGCGCACCTTGGCCAATTCACCCGGCCGGCTGGTGAGCCGCGTGATCAGGTGCTCCATGAGCTGCACCTGCACCTCAAAGAAAGAGGGTGTGCATGTGCGGTGTAAGTTACGGCCGGAGGGTGATGGTCGGATTGCACAGCAGCAAAGCGGTGGCTTTTGATTGCCCAACGCCGTTGTACGCTGACCAACCTGCTGTGCCGAGCGTGTGAGTTGCGTTTGCAGGCGCTGAATCTCGTAGCTTGCCCAGGCTTCGGCCGCCTCTGCCAGCCGCGCATCAGCAATGGACTGGCCGCTAGGGAGGCGCACCAGGGAGGGCTTCTCGCCGTTGAACAGCGCCCTCTCTAGGCTGCGGATGCGCGCTGCAGCTCCAGGGGCAAGCCGCACAGCAGCGCTGTCCCGGAAGAGGCAAGCCGCAGGCGGCAGGCAGGCAGCGGCGCTGTTGGAGACATGCTCCTGCTGCAACCGCAGCTGGCCATACTCTGCCAGGGGCGAGAGCCTCAACGCTGGTGCGCTCGCCTGGGCAGTTGCCGCCACACGTTCCAGCATCAACTTTACCGCCTGTGCGGAGCAGGGTTGAAAGAAGGCATGCAGCGTGTCTTGACAGGAAGAGGAGCGTTGCCGTTAGCCACCAACCGCGGGACATGCACACACCAACGCGCATGTTGCCATAACAGCGATGCATGCATGCCACCAATCGCCGCTGATGAACCATGCGGGAACACAGCAACCACACATCATGCCACACAGCGCACCTGCGGGGTGTGGTAGCCGTGCGTCGCTTCAAGCTCCCCAAGCAGGTCGGACAGCTGGCTGTCGGCTGCATCCCGCACGCGCACCGCCTTGGCAGTCATGTCACACAAGAGGGTGACAATGCGGCGCGCCTGGCGCCAGTTGTACAGCTGCCCTGCACGCTCCAGCCGGCCTTGGCGGTTGCGCAGCGTCATGTACTGCAGGGAAAGGCCCACGGGGGTGGGGGTGGGGTGGGGTGGTTGGGGTAACTGCGCATGTGTGTGTGAGGTGTGTGTGGGGTGTGTGGGGTGGGGTGGTGGTGGGGTGGGGTGGTGGTGGGGTGGGTGGGTGGGGTGGGGTGTGTGGGTGTGTGTGTGGGGGGGTGGGGGGGGGGGGGGTGGGGGGGGTGTGTGGGGGGGCATGATGCAGGGCAGGAGCAGCGCGGCACCAACGTGCGGCGCAGGGGAGGGCAGGGCAAGCTGTACAGCAAAGCTTGGCGATGTGCACTGGCGGTGAAAGGTTGCGAATCAACCTGCGTGGTGGCGCCATGGGGCCCAATGTATGCCCAGAAGGTCTCGTTGGGCTCGATGTACTGCCGCCCAGCACCAACATGATACAGCGCATCGTTCTTCTGCTGGCAGGCGGCGCTGCAAGAAGCACAAGGGGTTGCCAGAGATGCAATGTTAGCGTATACAGCTGGCTGGGTGCAACAACGTGACTGCCTGCGTTCTCTCCTCCTCCACCTTTGACAGGCAGCGCCGCCGCGGCCCACCGCCGCTGCCAGAAACCAGGTGTGCGCTTCAATGCAGAGGCTCCCACTCCTACCTGTGGCTGTAGCAGTGAAAAATAGGAAGGACGAACTTCGTGCCCACGTACACCAGCAGGCTAGCCAGCATTGGATGCTTGCAGGCCCACTGGCGGAAGTACGCTGAGAAGCGGCAGTTGATGTCGTACCACACAAACAGCACCGGGATGTGGCACGTCACCATGAGCACGTACAACTGCGAGGGGTGGGAGGGATACTACTTGAAAGATATGGCAGGCAGCACTGCTGCAAGAGTGAACTCTCAGCGCCCCTGTGATCCTCCAAGGAACCCCTCATACGCCCCTCCTCTGCCCCTGTTGCGTCCCTCTGTCGCGTACGAGCACGGATGCGTAGATGTAGCGCTCGCCCGTCGCGATGTCCATAAGGTGCGCCACAACGTTGTGGCGGCACATCGTGGAGCCAACAGCGGTGACATCGTACTGCAAGGGTGGCGCATGTACGGCAGCAAGGGCAGAAGAGCACTTAGCGAGCGTTAGCCAGCCAGCTGAGCTGAACCGGTGGCCCGGGCAGCAAAGTCAAGCACCCCAACCTGCCCCCCAGGCTCGGCAACCACAACAGCAACAGCAGCAACAGCCACAGCAGCACTACAAACAGCAGAACACTCCCCCCCCCACACACACACGAATGTGCAGACTTTGGAAGAGGTGGGCGGTGCAAAGCAGGAACCCCGCAGCAAGCGCCAGTAATGCGCCAGTAATGCACGCACCGTTTCAGACGTCCGCGCGAGCACCTTCGCTGCGTTGAAGTCGGAGCAGGCCCGGTCCGCCTCTGCATCGGCTGCAGCAGCGTTTGCAGAATCTGCAATCAGGGCATCGTACTCAGCAGAGTGCAGATACAGCCGCCGGTTTGGAGGAGCCAACCGGACAGATGTGCTGCCACAGCGAGCGTTGTGGACGAGGCCGAAATTGAAGTCAATGTTTATGCTGTGCAGCGGGCACGCTTGGCTTGCGCGTGCGCAGCAGGCACACTCAGCCAGCGGCCCAGAGGGGAGGCCCTGCATGGGACAAGGACAGTTTCGTGTGGGACGGGGGAGAGGTGTTGTAAAATGCAGTCCCTAGTGCACGCTGACAACGCTGCCCATGTGAGTTTGATGATGTGCAGGTTGCTTGTTGCTGCTCCCCACTACTCTCACCTGCACCCCGAGGTGTACTAGATACAACAGGGCGCACATCAGGTAGCCAAACTCCTGTCCGGTTGAGAGAGTGGAGGGCAGAGGGGTGAATGAGTGAACAAGAGCGAGCAAGCTACAACCAGTAATAGCAAGCAAGCAACACCCAACACCCCTGTTGCAGCTGAGCTGCCCGCCAATGCACTCACCATGACGGCCTCATGCAGCTGCCGCTTGAAGTGCTCGCAGCCCATGGGCTCGCTGCAGCCGTTTGCCTCGTGGAGGCGGTGCACAACAGCAGCAATGCTGTTCACTGCTGCCGGCCGCCGCCCCTCGAAGACAAGACCATCCGACATGTGCAGCAGCTGCCAGTCGAACCACCGCGCCGGCAGGCCGGGCCCACAGAGGGACACGTCCAGGCACACCCTCGGCGTCGCAGGGAAGCAACCCGCAGCACAGGGGGACGGTGCCCAGGTGCCGCCGCAGCCGGGCCCGCGGCAGCTGGCCCGCGGCACATCCAAGCTGTAGCGGTAGAGCACCGACACAATCAGCACGGCTGCAGGCTGCCCCTGCTGCAGGTCGGTGCTGCCGCACTTCCTGCACCGCTGTGGCAGGGCTGCCAGCGCCGCTAGCCGCGCGGCCTTCTCCGCCTCGAGCCGTGCTGCATCCAGCTGCCGCTGCCCGGGAAGGTGCTCGATATAGGACCTCTGCACCTCCCCGCGCACGCTGTCGAACTGCACCTGCCGACGCACCGCCTCTGCAGCTGCTGCCGGGTCTCTGATGCTGCCTACGCGCTCGTGGAGGCTGCCGCTTGCTGCCGCCGCCGGCGGCGCCGCTGCTGCTGCTTCTGCTGCACCCCAAGCGTCGTCAACTGCGCCCCATCCGTGCTCGGATGCATCGTCGGCCTCGAAGCTGCCAGCCTCAGGCTGCACGGGGGCTGCGCTGCGCTGCCGCACACCAGTTGTGGCCCGCTGCTTCTTGGGAAGTGGCGGGCCGCTGAACGAAGGCTCTGACGGTGTGGACGTGCGCCAGAAGCCGTCGGACATCGACCGGAGGCAGCAGAGCGCGCTTGCCAGGCCTGTGGGTGGGACTGCGCTCTAAGGGGCTTGCGCGCGCTGCACTAGGTGCATACGGGTAGTGGGTGTGGGTCAGGAGCACGATGAAACAACAGGCGGCATCTGCAGGCTCCTCCGCTGGTCCGCGGACGATGACGCCGACACCGCCAGCGGGGCACCCCCTGCCGCCTGCCCTGCGCAGGGCGCGCACGCTTGCCTGCTCCACCACCACCCTGTGACCCCTCTCAGCGAGGCTGGATGGGTGGACCACTGCACAAGCACCCCAGGAACAACAGGCAGCATCACATCTGCAGGCACCCCCTGGTCCACCGCCGTCGCCGACCCCCGACAGCGCCGCACCCTCTCCCGCCTGCCCACCGCAGGGCGCGCATGCGCCGCCTGCTCCAACACCACCCTGCAAACACTCTCAGCTAGGCTGGGTGGGTAGCCTGCTGCACAAGCAGCCCTGGCACAGCCGGGCAGCGTGCCGCGTTCGCCAGGAGGCGTTGCCGCCGCCGCTGCCAGTCCCTGGCTACAACTGCAAACGCTGCCTCCAATCCAGGAGCTCTATTGGGTTACATATGCAACTTGTGAGCAATGCCAAAGCGGCCTGCGAAGGCGCAGAGCGCACTGCTCGCGCTGCCACTTGGCGCGTGGGTGGGACTGCGCTCTGAGGGGCTTGCGCGCGCTGCAGGAGGTTTATAACACGGATGGGTTGCCCAGGAGCAGGCTGGA
The DNA here is from genome assembly GCA_002245815.2 of Micractinium conductrix. Lineage (NCBI taxonomy): Eukaryota > Viridiplantae > Chlorophyta > Trebouxiophyceae > Chlorellales > Chlorellaceae > Micractinium > Micractinium conductrix. Next base: position 105,886 of record LHPF02000064.1, read on the forward strand.
AAGGTAAAAGGAGGCTGTATTTTGCGCTAGGGCGCCCCTGAGAAATGTGAGCGATATCTGCCGGAAAACCTGCCGGAGACCCTGCCGGATCAACTGGTTTGGCTTGTGCCGGCAGCCCTCATTAGCTCACGCCGTCGTGGCTGCATGAAACATGAACGTGCACCTGACGCTGCCCCCAGCCGTCTCTGCACTTCAGTGCCACACACCTCTGCTTGCCTTAGACTACTTCTGCGCCGCTCCTTTGTCGCTCTGCAAACCTCGCCGACAGGACCGCCCGACGCGCTTCGCGGAGACCGCCGCCGCCGAGGCGATTATAGTACTTTGCAGCGATGGCAGGCTCTGTGTTCCAAAGCTTGACGCCAGCGGAGGAACCTGCGGTCCAGGCGGAACTCGTTCAGACTCTTTCAGAGGTGCGGCGCGCTGGGCAGGGACTCCCAAGCTGGCAGAGGGGCAATGGAGGTAGCCACGATTGGCGCAGGGCGCACACTGTGGCACCACGCTCCTTCGCCGCCGCTGCCTGTGGCCGCCGCCGCTCGCCCCTCCTGCCCACAAGCCAAGCTTTCAGGGGCGCGTCGTACGTGCATTAAAAAAACAAATCACCTGTTTCTTTCACCCCAGGCCATGAGTGATGAGGGCCTTGCAAACTACTTCACACGGCGCAACCGCGAGGCAGCAGCACGCCTGTGGGCGGAGCTGCTGCGGCTGGCGCTGGCAGCCGGCTCCGCCAGCGCCACGCCGCAGCTCTTCTGCCTGGCTGACCGTTCGGCAGTGGCCGTCATGCAGCGCTGGCCAGACGACCGGGTGGGTTGGGCGCTGCAGCCGGGGGCTGTGCCGCAGTCGGTGGGTGGGCGTGCAAGACCTGCCTCCACGGACGCCGCCTCTGCGGCGGGGACTGGAGGTGCGTTGATGCAAGGCGTCGAGGCTGGCGCCAAGCTTGCGCACTTGCACCATCTGGCGCCCGCCGACGTCGTACTGCTCATGCAGAACCACGGGTGGCCTCCCCTGCGCCTGTCTCTCTGCAGAACGACTGGCACCGTGGCGTGGCGCTACGGCGGCTCGCCAAGGTGGTGCCCTTTGGGAAGTGGCGGGCGCTGAGGGAGGCGCTGCTGGCGCTTGACAAGCAGAAAGCGGTGGGTGGGGTGGGGTGGGCGGGCGGGCGGGTGTGAGCTTTTTACGTGTTTGGGTCACCCACCTTGCTGAAGTCTCTGCTGCCATGGTCGTTGCATGAGCGCCGTGGCCATGCCCCTTCGCCCTGCAGGCCTTTTACGCGGCGCACGGCCCGTTTTACTACCTCACCGCGCTGGCTACGGCGCCCGCCTTCCGCCGCGCTGGCTTGGGGGCGGTGCTGCTGGACCACCTGTGCCGCCTGGCGGAGCAGCAGCAGCTGCCGGTGTATGTGGAGGCGACGTCGGACGCGTCCCGCCGCTGGCTGCGCGGCATGGGGTTTGGGGAGGTCATGCGGCACAGCGTACGGGAGCACGCGCCGGAGATCTGCATCATGGTGCGCCGCCCGGGCGCGGCCCAGGCGCAGGCAGCAGCCGCTGCGTCGCAGAAGCCGCAGGCGCGGGCCAACGGCAGCACGGTGCGCCGCAGCGGCAGCAGCGCCGGGGAAGGCGGCGGGCAGCAGGGCGGCGCGCCGCCGCGGCCGTCGCCCCGGCCAGTCGGTTCGGTGCGCTCCCTGTGAGGCTTGCAGGTGTGCACTGAGCGCTGAGTGCGTCCTGTCTCTGAGCTGTCATGATGTGATTGACATGTGATTGACAGGTGCTGGGTTGGTAGCCGAGGGCAGGGGCTGTGGGGCTTGCAGGAGGCTGGCAAGCTTGCAGGCAGGCAGGCAGGGGAGGCAGGCAGGTACACGCGGCCCCAGCCGCTGCCGCCTTGGGGTCCGGGCAACACCGTTTGCGCTTTGCCACGCCTCAGCCCAGCTCCCCCAAATCGAACACCGCCGCCGTGGTGTTGTCGGCGGCGCAGCGCGAGCCCTTGGGCCCCCCCACTCTGCGAGCTGCACCGCCTGCGAGCACAGCGTGTGCGCAGCGCCTGCGGGGTCCCGCCCTCGTGCCAGCTCCTCGCACACGATTGCTGAGGCTTCTTGGGGGGACAGCACCTGCGTGAACAAGGGAGGGGCGGGGCGGAGGGCGGGCTGCAAGGGATTAGAAAGAGGAGATGGAAGGGCAGGGCATCGACATAAACTGCGCCTCCACAGTTTGGGCTGGGGGCTGGTCATGAGTGTAAAGGATGGACAGGTAAGGTAAAACAGCTGCACAAAGGGAAGGGCGCGGGCGGACGGGCAGGCGGGTGTCTGCTATTTCAGCCCCCCTGCACGCGGTTGCTTGCTCACGTCCCACACGCCGTCGGTGGCGACAACCAGGCAGCAGTTGACGGGGTTCAGGCGGTGCAGCCGCACTGCAACGTGTGCAGAGGGGGGTGGCAGAGGGGTGACGTATCAAGGCACGGGTGGTCCAAACAGAGAGGCGGCGCAGCCGTGCAGGGCCTCACAGCAGCCAGGGCCAGGGCACGCAGCCGACAGCCAGCTCTCTGCCCAAGAATCGAACGCGCTCACCCCCTTGGACACACCGGGGAGGTTCACGACTGCCACAGGCTGGGAAATGCGTGTGCAGCAGCACGCGCGCTGTGATCGCATATACATGAACAAACCGCACTCACCAGAGGGTCGGTGGGACACGCCGTAGCGCGACAGCAGGCGGTGGCCCAGGGCGCGAGACATGGCCAGCTGCAGGGTGGGGCAAAGGCGACGGCAGGCTGTCGGGGGGGGAGTGTGAGGCACAACGCATGGCTGCACAGCATGTCGCCGACTGCGGCGTGTGGCTGACGCTCTCTCCAGTCGCGCACCATGCAGGATTTCGATGCTGCACACCGCCCCCGGCC
>LHPF02000065.1:0-105916 GCA_002245815.2 Micractinium conductrix
CACCCCACCCACCCCCACCCTCCTTCACCCTGCAGTGCGTCCTAGGCCTATGGTTGAACTCACAATGTATGCCTGGTTGTTGCCGCAGCTGGTTGACGACCAGCGCGCGTGAGCTGCACCCCGCAGACTGCTGCACGGTGTGCCGCCTGAGCGACACATGTGTGCGGTGGCAGTGGACGACACAAGTGCGTGAATGGGGGTGGGGCCTGTGGGAAGCAACTTGGCAAGCGGGCAGTGAGCAGAGGGCTGGGTGAGGGGCAAACTCTCGCCAGTGTTCACTCATGGGGCCCGCCTACTGCTACCCCCGCCACATTCGCTCCTCTCCTCCCTGTTGCCACTGCACCCTGCAACCCACCCTCGCCTCCCGTCACGCTCCCCCTGGCCCAGCCAGCGGATGGCCCCACCATGGCCACCTGTGAATTTTACGAGGGGTGGCCCGCCGATGCCAACGCCACCCTCGAGCCCTACACCGGCAACATGTTTGGAGAAATACAGGTCACAGGCGCGTGCGTGCGCACTGCCTCCAGGGGCTGGATCACAACCCTTTCTGGGTGGAGGAGCCGGGGAGAAGAAAGGCGGGGGGAGGCGCCCTGGGCTCGTGCACCCCGCACTGGGCGCGATTGGTCGCCGCGCATCCGCCAGTACGCGTGCCGCCCCGCCCGCCCGCCCCCGCGCGCGTACGTGCATCACATGCTCACACGGTTCACCCACCTTCGCTCCCTGTAAGCACAGGCCTCACCGGGTGCCCACCATCCCCACCACCCCCGTCGCCGCCCTCCCCGCCGCCCAGCCCTCCCGTACCGCCATCGCCATCGCCGCCGCCCCCCTCGCCCCCCTCGCCGCCCTCGCCGCCCTCGCCGCCCCGCCGTCGCCGCCCCCGCCGTGAGTCTGGCTGGCACAGTTGACATCCCCAGCCTTGCCTGGGCAGCTGGCAGCGGTGAACCGTTGATGCGCTGCTGGCAGCGGCGCCACGAGCGGCAGGTGTGCCTGCGGTACCGCCCTGCCCGCCTGCCTATGCTCACCGTGTGCTTGATGCCGCCGCTGCTGTGCAGCTTCCCGCCCCCGCCCCCCGACGGATCATTCGTTGACCCCTCGGTGAGTTAACGCTGGCTGGCTGGCTGAATGTGGCAGGGCTGGCAACTCACCTGGCTGGCTGGCAGGCAGCCGGCGCTCACCTGTGGGACAGCGCCGCCAGCTGTGTGGTCAGTGTGGCACCGCGTTTCGCCAGTGCAAGCATGCTGTGTACGCACGTGCTGCCCACCGCCCCCACCCCGTCCGCAGTTGGATGACGGTGATGGTATTCCCTGGAACAACCTGCCGCTTGCCAGCGGCTTGTGCTCCATGTGTTCAGAAAGCGTGAGCATGTGCTGCTGGCTGCGGCTGTGCCTGCCTGCCTGCCTACCTGCAACGCCATGCGCCGCCTCTGCATGCAACGCTGGCCGTGGCCCCATGCCCTTGCTGGCCTGCCAGCCCCACCTCCAACTGACCCGCCGCCTCGCTGTGCGCCCAATTCTTTGCAGGGCGACGTGGGGTGCGGCACGCTGGTGGGAGCGCCCAAGGCGCAGCCCCTGAACGATTACAGGCAAGCGCTTGGGGTGCCGTCCGGCTGTGGGGGAGGCCGGCACGGTGGGGGGAAAAGACCATTGATTCCCATCGACCCATCTAACATCAGTGAATCCGTGTGTCTATCTGTCGGTCCAATCAACCAAATCCAACCGCCCCCCCCTTGCAGGCTGCTGTTCATGGTGAAGAAGGGGCTGGACGCGTACATGACGCGCAACAAGGTGCGGTGCATGCCGCACTGGCTGGCGGCCACCGTGTGCTCCTGCCACCTGCATGGCGCATCAGAGACCGGCCGCCTGTCCGCCCCCTCTCTTGCCTGCACGTGTGTTGCAGTGATGTGGGCTGGAAAAGCTGGGGCGCCACTGCACATTCTTGGGGGGGGGAACGACCGCCGCCGCTGCCCCCCTGCCCCGCCCCCCCCCCCCCGCAGGTGTACGACGTGTGCGGCAACGACTACCGCCTGTACGCCTCACCCCTCATCAAGTTCACAAAGGCCTGCAAGCAGGTGGTGTCCGGCACCAACTGGTTCCTGTCGGGTAGGTGGCGCAGCATGGCTGCTCCGGCATGGCATGCACGGTCCCTTTCACCCTCCTGCTTGCGCTTGGTTCTGGACAGTCCGGCTGCGCCTCAACCTGTGCGTGCCTTGCGCTCAAGCCTCTGCCCCCTTCTCCGTGCTCCACCCACCCACCCATCCTGCAGTGCGCATCGGCTACCCCTGCTTCGGCCAGCCCCGCCTTGTGAACGGCAAGATTGTGGGCTACTCAAGCTGGGGCCGCTGGCGGGTGCACAGGTGGGTGTACGCAACGTGAAACCCCCACCAAAGGGGGGTTTAGCTGCACTGGTCACATGCACCAGCGCCTAACGCCCCTCTTTGTCAGCAGGACCGACGCTGCTCCCCTTCAGCATGACGAGAACCCGCGCGCGCGCGCCGCCCCCCCCCCCCCCCCGCTGCAGCCTCTACATCTCGGTGTATCAGAAGCTGCCCTTTCCGCAGCCATACGAAATTAAAGAGGTCTACCGCTTCTGACACCCAGGCAGTCTCCAGGAAGCTTCCAAGCATTGCAGGCAGCTGAGGCAGCCACGCAGAGGAACAAGAGGTCGCCGACACGGCAGCCGGGTGCCGTGCCTTGCTTGCTTGCGCCCCACCAGCAACTCCGGCCAATCAGCCTCCGATGCGACAGGCAGGCCAGATTGCGCAGCAAGGCTGCACCATCCACCCACCCACGCACCCACCGCTAAACACACAGCACACCCTCCCACCCGCGAGTTCCCCCACGTTTGCCGTCCACCGACGGCCATGCATCAATGCTTCGCCATCCACCAACAACGTGTCCCCCCCCCCCACCCCCCACCCCCCACCCCCACCCCACCCCCCCACCCCACCCCCACCCCGTTTTCTTTCCAGGCCCCCTCCCCACCACTAGCCTTCTTGATTTGCGACTGCGTTCTGAACCCTGCACGCCGCCCACCGACAGCACCGCCCGCACGGGGCCCAGATCGGCGCTCCCGACACATCTTCGTATTATGTCTGGCTTGTTGCCTCCCCCTTTCGGCGCCTCATACACAGGCCCAACCACCCGCTCATAAACCACCAAAGCCCGTTTATGTTGTTTACGCCGTTGGCCGTTACGCCGTTTACGCCGTTGGCCTGCACGCCGCATACATCGCGTCTCCTGCAACGTCAGGCCCCTGCAACAAAGCCTTTTTCCAGCGTCTTCCCACCGTCGCCGTATTTTTGCAGCACACTACACCACAAAGTGTTAGCAGCACCTTCAACTTCAGGGCCTCCTGTCAGGGAGCAAGGGCAGCGACATCGGGGAAGCCGCCGCCACATGCGCACCAGCGCCGCCGCTGTGGTTTCTAGAGCCCGCCACCCGCACCCGCCTTTGTTTCCGTGCTCTCCCATCTTCATACGTTCACTGGCACGCCAGGAGTTTGCTCAGAGGCTGCGCGAAGGCTTTTCATCACCCGGGAGGCCGTTGTGCTGCTCGTCTGTAGGTCGTTGGGAACCCAGGAGCTGTCGCGATGGACCTCCTAGCGGGATAGTGAGTTGGCGGGCAGCGGAGCGCAGCCGAGGCTAGGAAGCGGGCGGGAGCGGGCGGTGGGAGCCCTGCGTGGCGCCCCTGCTCACAATCGCAGCCCCTTCTGGCAATCGTGTGCGCAGCGGCAGCGATGGGGGAGCTCCGGCGGCGAGGACGAGCCGAAGTTGCTCAAGGCCGTGAACGTGAGCACGGCGCCCGAGGTGGAGACGGCTGGGATGCAGCTGGTGGCCGGATCCGCGGTGCCCGTGGGGCAGGCGCTGCACCTGCAGTGTGAGTTGCCGCCGCCGTGCCGCCGCCGCCGCCTCTTCCGCCGCCGCCATCCATCACCGCTTGTGTGCAGCTGCTGAGGCTGTGCGTGGTCATGCCAAAGTAGTCCTGCTGCTTGACCTGGATGTGCCACTGCGAGTGCCGCCTGATGCCCCACCATTGTCGCAGCTGCTGCAGAGGTGCGTGCCGCCGCCCGACCAGCACTCCGCCGGCCAACGCTCCCTCGCCCCTGCTGCAGCTGCGGCGGCGCGCAAAGTCATGTACAATCTTCCTGTGGAGCAGATGCATGCACCGGTGTGGGGCCGCTGCACCACAACCAGAAGGACCTCACCGCAGGTGGGCGTGCGGCGGGTGGGGAGGGCGCGGGGTGAGTGTGTGGGGGGGCCGCCTGAGGCTTGCTGGCAGCAGGGGTGCTTGAGGCCCTGCTGCTCCGGCTGCGTGGGCGCCTGCACGTGCTGCCGGCAGCTGCTTGCGCCCCGCCGCCATGCCCGCGCGCAGCCAGCGGCGTGATCGTGCATGGCGGCGCTCGTCAGCTGCTGCCGCCCCGCCGCCGGCACCTCTTGACACCTCCCTGCCCGGCCCGCGCTGCCTCCCCCCAGGCCTGCGCAACCACCGATCTGGCCACGTGGAGGACGCCAACCTGAACAGCTACAGCTTTGACGAACAGTACAACACGTTCCAGAGGTGGGCGGCGGCGGGTGCGACAGCAGCGGTGGCGGGGGCAGCTGCGGCTCATTAGAGCAATGCCCAGGTTCATTCCTGTCGTGCGGCTGCGGTCGTGGCGGCAGCGCGGGAGGCAGGCTGGGTGAGCACGGTCTCTGGCATCTCTCTGCCTGCTCTGGCCCCGTGTCCCTGACTTGCACCCAGCCCGCCCGCTGCACCCTCTCCCCCTGCCCCGCCGTGCAGCAAGGGCTTCTCCGCCGACCCCAGCGGCACTGGTCGCATGCTGCGCCACAAAGACCTGGTGGCAGCGGGCGCAGCGTCATTCCTGCCTGACGAGGGCGCCGCGGCGGCGCAGCCAAGCGGCAGAAGACCGACAAGAAGGCGGCGGCGGCGCAGTGGGACGCGCGCTGGCATATGTAGGAGCAGCCGGCCGGCGGGGTGGCCCTCCCTGCCTCTGGCCTCTGCGTTGGGGTGGGGTGGGTGCGCCGTGGCAAAAAACAGCATTCGAACCCTCCCCCCCCACTGTTGCCCGCAGCCCTTTGACCCCAGCCAGCCCTTCAGCCTGCGGTCGCGGCAGCCCTGGGCGGAGAAGCAGGCGGACGTGGTGGAGCTGACGGAGGAGCAGAAGCAGTACATGGAGGAGGTGCGGGGTGGGGTTGGTGGTGGTGTGTGTGTGGTGGTGTGTGTTTCCCCCGGCGGCGCGCGGCTTGTGTGCGCGTGTGTTTGGGGTGGGGGTGGGGGTGGGGGTGGTGGGTGGGTGGGTGGGGTGGGGTGGTGGTGGGGTGTGTGTGTGGGGGGGGGCTTTGGTGGAGACGAGGCGCTGCCTCTGCCCGCCTCTGCCTGCCTCTGCCTGCCGCGTCCCTCGCGCCTCTGCCTTCTCCCCCACACCACCACCGCTGCCCCTCCCCCTCATCCCGCTTCCTCCTCTGCCCCACGCCGCCTGCCCGCCCCCCCCGCAGTGGAACGCTGAGCGTGCTGAGCGCAAGGGGCTGGAGCCGGCCGACAAGGGGTGGACCCCAACGCAGCCACCTCCACCTTCCACGGCAAGGAGGAAGTGGACTACCAGGGTGAGTGGGCGGCAGTGGGTGGGAGGGTGTGGAAGTGGTGGTGGAAGGTGGGGCGGGGCAGCGAGCGGGAGTGGGAGGGGCTACCAGGGCGAGTGCGTGCTGTGTGGGAGAGAGAGAAAGGGTGTTGGTGCAGGTGTGGCGCCGGGCTGGGTCAGGGAGGGCCGTGGCTGGAGTCGGGGAGCAAGCGGGCTGGCAGCAGGCCGGCAGCAGGCCGGCAGGTGAAGCAGCAGCAACGGTCCGCCCTGCGCCCTGTCCTCCTCCGTCAGCCCCTCCCTGCCGTACCTCCCACCCCTGGGCGCTCCTGGCTGTTACCCTCACAGCCACCCCTCGGCCACCCCTCTGCACACTCTCGCCAGTACAGCTGCAGGCAGAGGCACCCGCTGACACGCTTGCATGTTTGTGCTGAACCTGGTTGTGCCTGCAGGGCGCAGCTGGCTGGAGCCCCCCAAGGAGAAGACCCGCCCCCAGGACCAGCAGTGCTTCCTGCCCAAGCGCCACATCCACACCTGGAGCGGGCACAGCAAGGGGGTCAACACAATACGGTGCGCGCGCGCAACGGGGGGCCGGGGATGGCGTCGAGGGAGTGGTGCAGCCGAGGGTGTGCGGCGGGGCAGGCGCGGGGCTCAGCAGGAGCGAAGGGCTGCTGACCGGTTAGGCCCAGTGGAGCGGGCAGGTCTGTGGCGTCGATGCATGCCGCAGTAGTACCAGCCATGCGCGCGCCTCTGCCCACCTCTGCCTGCCACCGCTCTCCCGCTGCCACGTCCTCCCTTCCCGAAACCAGCCATCTGCTGCTGCCAGCGCACTTGAGCTGCCTGGAATGTGCCCCTGCCTCACCCCTCGTGTTCCTGTGCCTGCCACCCCTGCTGCCCGCTGCAGCTTCTTCCCCAACACCGGCCACCTGCTGCTGTCTGCTGCTCTGGATGGCCAGATCAAGATTTGGGATGTGGGACGCGACAACAAGTGCCGCCGCACGTACACCGGGCACACAAAGGTGGGCGGGGGCTGGGGCAGGCCGCAGCGTGTCTTTGTCTCTGCGTCAGTTGGTGCATTGCAGCTTGCCCCCCCCCCCCCCCCCCCCGCGCGTGCCAAGGGTATGTTGCTTCCTACTGTCGGCCGCCGCCCTCTCGGGCTCCCTCGCTCACCGCGCACGCCCCCCCTCCATCCACACACGTTGGTGCGCCCCCCCCCCTGCCCACCCCTGCAGGGCGTCAAGGACGTGTGGTTCTCCAACGACGGACGCCGCTTTGTGTCCACCGGCTACGACAAGAAGATCCGCTACTGGGACACAGAGACGGGGCAGATCATCAAGTGAGGAGGAGGAGGAGGCCCGCCTCCCATATGCCGCATCCGCCTGCTTGCTTGGTGGGCTGGGCCGGGCTGGGCTGGGCTGCGAGGAGCCCGCGCGGGCGGGTGCGTAGCCCCCCTTGCTCCATGCCCTTGCTCACCCACCCCACTCCCTTCAACCCCTGCAGCACTGTCGCGGAGGGCAAGATGTCTTACTGCGTGCGGCTACACCCGGAGGAGCAGGTGCGACCGGCTGAGGGCGGCTGAGCAGCGCAGGGCACCAGGAAGCAGGGGAGGCAGCGCCGCGCATGCCCAGCCGCCGCCGCCACACCCTCGCGCACGCCCACCCCCCTCCTGCCCCCTCCGCCTGCCTGCCTCCTGCAGCACATTGTGTTGGCTGGCACCCAGGACAAGAAGATCATGCAGTGGGACCTGAACACGGGGGACATGGTGCAGGTGGGTGCGCCCTGGCTGACCGCTCGCTGTGGTTGCGTCCCGTCTGCGTCCCTCCCGCCACCTGGCTGGGTGTTCCTACCTGGTGTCGCGGGCAGGCAGCAGCGCGTCTGTGTGCTGCCTGCCCTGTTGCACCCGCTGTCCTGCTGGCTGCCTTGCACGGCACGCTCCCATTCGGCCGCAGTGTCGGGCCTGTCAGTGTCGGGCCTGTCAGCCGCACCTTGCTGCCCCCCCCCGCCCATCCCCTCCTCGTCCCCCTCGCCCGCCCTCCCCTCCTCGCCCCCCAGTCATACGACTACCACTTGTCCGCGGTCAACACCGTCACATTCATCGACCAAAACAGGCGGTTCGTGTCCACCTCAGGTGCGCAGCAGCGGCGGGGGCGGGCGCGCGGGGCAGGCGTGGGCTAGCGGCGGCGGCAGCTGCTGACCGCCGGTCTGCACCAGCGACGGACGCTTGCCCTGCCCCGGTGGGACAGCGGCCGCCAGTTCAGGAGCGGCACCTGCAGCTCATCCCTGCCCTGCCCTGCCCTGCCCTGCCCTGCCCTGCCCTGCCCTGCCCTGCCCACCGGCTTGTGAGCTCACGCCCCTGCCCGCTCCCCCTGCTGCCACCCTCTGTGTGTTCTGTGTGTGTGTGCAGACGACAAGACCATCCGCATGTGGGAGTACGGCATCCAGGCGCAGGCAAAGTACATTGCAGGTGGGTGGGCTGGGCGGGTGGGTTGGGCAGATGTTTGCAAGCAGGGCCTGGGGGGAGGCGGAGCGGCAGGGCAGCGGGCAGGGGGCCGACGGGATGCAGCTGGGGGAGGGGAGCAGGGCATTCACCAGTGCGAGCGCTTGCACGGCTGCCACAGCACTCTGCCTGCAAGCGTCAGCCTTGCCCCATAGTCTACCTGGCCTGTGCCATGCCCATGCACCCACTGCTGCCTCCCCTGCCCCCAGACCCCGCCATGCACGCCATCTCCTACGCTGCCACCTCACCCAACGACAAGTGGTGGGTGGGACAGTCGGCGGACAACCAGAGTGAGTGACCCACGGGGGGGGGGGGGGGGGGGGGGGCGGGGCTGCGTCGGCCACGTGTAGCTGTGTGTTGGGTACTGGCAGACCTGTGGGCAAAGGGGCAGGCTGGCCAGAGCGCAGCACCAGAGCGAGCGGCAGGGAGGGGGGCTGGGCTGAGAGGATGTGGGTTGGGCAGCGTGGTGTTGACTGTGATGCTGCCTCATGCCGCCCGCACCTCGCCACCTTGCCTCACCGCCTTCCTCGGGCTCTCATCGCACCAACCCTGCATCCCCCTCACCATCCCCCCGTGGTCCTCGCCCCCCTCCACCCCGCCTCCCCCAGTTGTGACCTACTCTGCCGACCGGCTCAAGCCCAACAAGAAGAAGACGTTCAAGGGGCACGTCACAGCGGGTGGGTAGTGGTGGTCGTGGTGGGTGGGTGGTGGTGGTGGGTGGGGGGCAGCAGGCCGGTCAGCAGGGGCTCGTGTTGGGGCTGGGCTGCGAGGTAGGCGGGTTTAAGGTCCTTGGTACAAATGCTGACAACGATGCCGTGCAGCTGTTGTTGCCCCTCGTCGCCACGTGCTGCCCTGTCCCGCTGCTTGCCCTGGTTCCCCCCATCATCCCCCCCGGGGCCCCCTCCCCCCCCCCTCCCCTCCCTCCCCTCAGGCTACGCCTGCCAGGTGGCCTTCTCCTGGGACAGCCGCTTTGTGATGAGCGGGGACAGCGAGGGCCGCCTGTTTGTGTGGGACTGGAAGACGGCAAAGGTAGGTGGGGGGAGGGGCCGGGCGTCGGAGTGAGCGACGCGGCAGCTGGTGCCTGGCTGCGGCAGGGCGTGCCGTGGCCTGGCGGGCGTCAGTTGCCGGTGTTCCTCACCGTGCCCCCCCACCCCCCCACCCCACCCCCCGCACACACCACCACCACCCACCACCCACCCTCCCCCCCGCCCATGTCCATGTCCCTGCAGATTGTGCGCAGCATGAAGTGCCACGACCAGGTGCTGATTGGGTGCGAGTGGCACCCGCTGGAGACCTCAAAGGTGGCCACCTGCTCATGGGACGGCCTCATCAAGTACTGGGACTGAGGCGGTCGAGCGGGCGGGCAACTTGGCGGGCAGCTGCGCCCGGCTGGCAAAGGCGGGGCTGCCCCCGATTGTGTCGCCTCCGCTGCAAGCGGGCGGCCGCTGGTGGCGGCTCCTGCCCTTTTACGCAACGCCGCAGCCTTGCTCTCAGCTTTGGCGACTTTCCTTCTGTTGCGTTGCCGTACCTTGCCTTTCCTCCAGCTCTTTCCGCCCCTGCTCGCTGTTGTGCCCACACCCCTTACCCGCGCCGCGGCGAGGAAGCAGTTGCATGCTTCAGGCCTGCTGGCCACGCTGACAGTGCAACACGCATGGACCACCAGCAGCTCGTGAAGAAGCATGCGGGCCCTCAGAAGTGGCTGCATGCCGTGCCCTGCCAACAAGCTGCAGCTGATGATTACAACACAGGCGACAGACAGCTGCATGCCAGTGTTCATCGCCAGCCTCCGCTGCGCTGCTGCAGCCTCGGCGGCGGTGCCTGTGGCCGCGGGCCCTCTTCCTCATCGCTGGAAGGCTCCATGAGCTGGCCCGGTGCTGGCATTCCTGGATGCCGCTGCTGCGCGGCTGTGCCTGCTGCTCTGCCGCCCGCTGCTGCTGCTGCCGCTGCCGCCGCCAGGGATGGCCAGCCCGGTGCCAGCTGGTGTGGCGCCGACATGTCACTATGCTGCCCCTGGCGCGTGCCCGCCCGGCTAGGTGGCGCCGACATGGCCAGGCGCAGGCCCCTAAGCTCCGTGAGCAGCTGCGCTTGCTCCGCCTCGCGCGTCGCCACCGCTTCGGAAAGCCTGCAGAGTTCGGCAGCGTGCTGTGCCCGCTCCACCGCCGCGGCCTCCCCTGCTGCCTGTGCTGCTGCAGCTGCAGCGCCTGCCACCTTCTGCAGCTCGGCCTCCAGGCGCTGGCGCTCTTCTGCTGCTGCCGCTGCTGCTGCACGCAGCTGAGCGTCGGCCTCGCGGCGCACCGCCAGCCTCGCCTCTGATGCTGCCACCTCCACTCGCTGCCGGTACTCGCCACCCAGCTCCTGCAGTTTTGCCTGTATGGGGTGGATGGGGTGGGGTGGTGGGGGCACGGGGTGTGGCTGTGTCCCTGAGGATTGGCGCCCAAAAAACCGAGTCAACGGCCCCACCACCCACCCCCAGCACCCAGCACCCACTTTGAGGTATGCCACGTCATCACGCAGCAGCGCCACCTCCTCCTCACGAGACGGATCGTCCAGGGCGTCGGTGAGCCACCGCACCTCGCGCATGTGCGCATCCGCCTGCGGGGGGAGCGCAGGGGGAAGGAACGAGGATGGTGGCTGGTGGAGCAAGCATGACGAGCCAGGCGTGGCATTAACAGCCAGCTATATACACCATGGCGTGGCGTGTATTGCTCCCCCCTCACCTGGCGCCGCAGCTGTGCCTCCGCATCTTCCGCCTGCCGCTGCGCAGCCGCCAGCTCCTCACGCAGCGACGCAAGTTGGGCGGCGCTGGGCGCTGCCATGTCCTGCCTCGCCTCCTGCTTGTCCCCGTGCGCTGCCAGCTGCGCCTCAGCGGCCTCCCTGCGTGCCGTCGCGGCCTCGCGTCGTGCAACAGCTGTGTCGGTAGCAGCCGATGCAGCGCGCTGCTGCAGCGCTGCATTGGCGCTCCGCAGGGCCGCCACCTGCAGCCGCAGCGCCTCGCTGGTTGCCTCTGCCAGCAGTGCGTCTGCATCGAGGCGAGGCGACGCTGCAGGTGCCTCTCCCACAGGCGGCGGCGGCGCAGGCAGCACCGGCAGGAGGGGGGGCGGAGCCTCAAGCTGCTGCTGGCGCTGGCGCTCGTGTCCAGCAACGCTTGGAATGTATGCGGGGATGTAAACGAGCGGCCTGCACGGGAGGGTGAAACGCACGCTGGTGCGCGATTATAACGTGCAATAATGCAACGGCGCGGGCCGTCGAGCGTGCAGCGTGGGTGGTGCCCTTACCGCTCTTCCTGCTCCCCTGGCTGCAGCTGCTTGGTGCGCATCGCCTCCAGCTTAAACGCCCAAAAGCGCTCCTCCTGCACGCGAGCGTGAGGAGGGCGGGGGGAGTGGCAACGCGGCGCCCGGCGGTGATCCCCCGCCTCCCTCTGGCACGCAGGCTGCGTCCGACGCACTCTGCTGTACATCTTTGACGGCCGTGCTCGCGCGGCTGGGTCCTGGAGGGCTGGAGTGGCGGCGGCGGCGGCGGCGGAGCGACGACAGGCCACAACAGATGGGCCTTGGGGGCGGCTTGGCGGGTCTGTGATGGCGAGAAAATTCCGGCAATGGTTGTGCAGGAGGAAAGCGGGCGTGGACGAGCGAGAGGCTGGCATTTTGAGCCGCCTCCGCCCCAAGGGCGCGGCGCTCTCCGCCCCACAGCTCTCTGTTGACTATCGCAGGCTGTTCTCAGTTGATTAGGGGCCGCACAGTTGCGGGTGGCGAGCGGCAGGCTTCTTCTGGCTGGGGCGAGTCCTCCGAGCCGAGCGGCGGTCGGCGAGCGGCAGGCGGCAGGCGGCGTGCTGCCCACTATGCCTGGGCTGCCTGTGCAGTGGCCCACCCGCGCAGCCTCACTGAGGGGGAGTGCAGGGTGGTGGTGGGGCAGTCCGCGCGCATGCGCGGTGCACCGCGCAGGTGGCAAAGGGGTGGCGCTGCCGGGGGACGTCGGCGGCGACGTGGTGCAGGGGTGCCTGCAGTTGCAGTGCTGCCCACTGTGCCTGGGCTGCCTGTGCAGTGGCCCACCCGCCCAGACTCACTGAGAGGGCGCGCAGGGTGGTGGCGGGGCAGTCCACGCGCATACGCGGTGCACCGCGAAGGCGGTAGGGGGCCTGATGCTGCCGGGGGTCAACGGCGGCGGTGGTGCAGGGGAGCCTGCGATGTGGGGCTGCCAGCTTCGCCTGGGCTGCAGTGGTCCACCCATCCAGCGGCAGCGGCAGGAAGGGTCTTTTGATGCTCGTGCAGCGGCAGCAGGTGGGCAGCATTCTGCTCAACGAGGCAGCATTGGACACCTGGCTAGCGCTGCCGGGCCTGTACCGCCCCAAGAGGGAGGTCGGCGAGGAGGCAGCTCTGAAGCATGTGGAGCAGCACGTGCCACGTGGGCAAGGCCAGCAAGCTGTGAAACTGCCGAACTTAAGTGTATTTAAGTGTTACTAGTTAGCATTAGCAAGGAGACAGATCGTTGAGAAATGGAGGTTGGGCAGCACAGATAACGGTGCAAGGACCAAATGCCTCGCCCCTCTGACCATGCGCCGTCATGTCTCAGTGCTGCTGCAAAGCACCGCAATGCGCCACCACCTGTGCAGGGCCACCTGCCTCCCCTTCCCCACCACCCTGCAGTGCCGCCCGCGACCAGCGCGGGTGCTGGGGACCAAGTGCCGGCCCCTCGCAACCATGTGCCTGCCCGCCGGTGGCGGTGCCGAGCGCCGCCGCGCGCCCGTCCAGCCCCCCGCCCTGCAATACCGCGACCACCTGCCTCCCTGCACACCATGTGCCTCGCCCCTCTGGGACTCATGCACCCCTGCCCGCCCACCTGCACCAACTGCCTGCCCTCTTTATCCACGAGCCGGCCCTGCAGTGGCGACGGTCGGCGCCGTGCCGGCCAGCGCAGCACCGCCGGCCAGCGGCGCGCGTGCAAGGGGACCACCTGCTGTGCCCTCGAAACCGAGTGCCTCCAAAGTTGTTGTCGCAAGGCGTAGCGTAACAGCAGTGGACAGGTCACAAACCACGCGAGGGAATCTGCGGCTGGCTAAGGGGCCGCCGCCGACGCTGCCGCTGCTCCGGCCGCCGACGACGCGACGGCAGCTGCTGTCATTCCCTCTCCGGTGCCCGCACCCATGTTCGCCAAAAAGCTGTCCAGATCCGTGCGACTGCATGGGGTTGGCCACCCTTGGCGCCGGTTGCTGTCATGTTGCTGTCAACACATGCACTCGACTTAGAGTGGGACGGGGTCTGGGCTCCCGAGTGCACGATCTCGCGTTCCCTCGTCCTGCCCACGTTACTGCATCTCCTGAGCTGTTTTTACAGGAAGCTCGGAGGCCGTCTGCCGCCCTCCGCCGTTCCCAGCTCCGCGCCCAGCAAAGCGCGCCCCGCCAGTTCCGCACCCGCCTCTCGTGACTTCCAAGTGGGTATGTGAGCTTGTTGCCGAGACGCTGTGGGCGCGCTGCGCAAAGTATCCATCTACACCTCACGCGGCTTGCTCGTTCCCTCTCAGACGCCGGTGCCTACTGCTGTGGCCAGTCAGCAGGGCAGCGTTGAGCACCGGGCAAGCCTTGCCGTACCGGCTCCGCCGCCGCCGCTGCCTGTCCGCCGCTTCACCGCCCACCTGTCCTCGTGCCGTTTCTTGCTGCTGCAGCCCCTTCTGACGCCATGGCGCGCAGCGCACGTGGCCAGGGCAACCCATATGGTGTCCTGTACATGCTTCTGTCGCTGCTCTCGGTGTGTGGGGGTTGAGTGCGGGACGGGGGGGGAGCGAGGGGGCCGGCAGGCAGGTTGGGAAGGCTGCAGGACGCTTTAGCTGGCCTCAGGCTGCTGCCTTCCGAGGGCAGTTTTGAGGGCCTATCTCGTCGTGTGCTAGGCTCCCCCAAAGTTGCACAGCCGCACGCGGCAGCATTGCCCAGCCTGCTGGCAGCACCCCGCCAACCGCATCCCACTTCGCCCACGGCCTGCTGCCCGCCCGCCCACCCCAACCTCCTGTATACCACCCCTCTGCCTGCCCCTCCTCCGCCTGCTCCAGGTGGGCCTGTGCGTGGCGATCCTGATCATCGTGAACCAGTACCTGTGGTGCGTGCAGGCAGGAAACAATGCTGCTTTGATGCTGATGCTGATGCTGATGCTGCGCCGCCGCTGCGGCAGCTGCTTGCCTTGCTGCACCGGTGGTGGTGGCCTCGACAAGCATGCACACGCAGGGCCAGCCATCACAACCCACGAGTCGTCGTCGACAGCCGAGGCACGCCAGGCACCAACTGCAGCAGGCCTCACTCCCCCCACAACTCCCTCCCTTCTCCCCATCCATCCCAACAGGTACGGCTCCTACTGCTACTGGCTGTACGTCGGCGGCAACCAAATTTACACGTGCCTGTCTTATAACAGGTGCGCGCGGGCCGCCTGCCTCCCCTCCTGCCTGCCTGCCTGCCTGCCTCCCCTCCTCCCCTCCTCCCCTCGCCTGCCTGCCTCCCCGTCCGCCCTTTGCCGGCCTGCCTCCCCGCCCGCCCACCCGCCTGCCTGCACAGACAGTGCCGGCGCCTGCACGGCGCGGTTGCACGGTTGCTGCGCTTTGCTCTGGCTGCTGCATCGTTTACGCGGGTCGCCCACCCTCCTATCACGCCGCCCCACGCGTCGTCGCCCGCCCCACGTGTCGCGTGCAGATGCTACATGCAGACGGAGGACAGCCAGGGAGAGTGAGTGGGCTCGGAGGGGATGTGTGTGTGTGGGGGGGGGGGGCTGCTGCGGGTATTGGGCGCTGCTAGGGAGTGTCACAGTGGCGTGCCTCGCCCCTCGCCCTCCACGCACCTGCATGCACCCGCCGTTGGCCGAGCTGAACATCGCCGGCGCCCGCCAGGCGCCTGCATGTCCCCCCCGCGTCTGCAACTGCTCACGCATCGCGTGCCCCCCCCCCCCCCCCTCCTGCCGCAGCATCAATGTCTGCTACTTCAGCTGGAGCGCCGGCGCCATCGGCATCTTCTTCGCCCTCTGCGTCTTCTTCTTCCAGGTGGGGCATTGGGGTGTGTGGTGGTGGTGGTGGGTGGGTGGGTGGGTGGTGGTGGTGGTGTGGGTGGGTGGGGGCGGGGGGGGGGGGGCAGGTTTGTGGTGGGTTGCCGGCTTCAGCACCAGCAGCGCCAGGAGCAGCGCGTCACCAACAGATATTGCTTACCACCAGGCTGCCTCCCTGCCCTCTGCTTCGCCCACGGCCCTGCTGCAGGTGTGCTCCGGCCGCAACCGCCACCTCCCCACCTGCGAGGTGCTGGTGTGCATGATGTCGCTGATGTGGTGGATCGGCGTCGCCGTCACGAGTGAGCGCCGCGTTACAGGGTTTGTAAGCTATGCAGCTCCACCTGTGTGCCTCGACAGTAGCTCGCCATGCTGGTCTGCTGGACCGCCGTCGCCGCCACGGGCGTGAGCGCCGCCGGCACGGCACACTGTGGTCACAAGGGGTGGTCCCGCGTGTCCCATCATCCCCCGCCGGCACGCTGTCCAGCGGGTGGTGGACTGGCGGCGCTCCGCAGCCCCCGGACGTGCCGGGGCCTGTGTTATTCTTTTGACTTCAACCAGGTATTCCACAGTACCGTACAGTACGGTAGCCTCACGCGCTGTACCCTCTGCCCCCCGTCTCCCCGCGCCCCCTCCCAGCCATGATCTACTCCCAAAACGCCGACGACGTGCCGGTGGTGCCCGGCATCAACGGGCAGGAGACCGACTCGATGGTGCTTGAGGATAAGACGGACTGGCGCACCTGTGAGTTGCGGGCGCAGCCATGACAAATGAACATACATCCCACTCACGCATGCTAGCAGTAGACAAATCAGCATGGGCCATCGTAATAAGCCACGGCCGGCGGATCTGCACGCATTGCCTCCGGACCAGCATTCCGAACGAACGAGGGCAATGTCGAGGCGCCGGCGCTGCAGCGGGCGCCGCCCAGCGCCCCGCCGCGCAGCTCTCGCCGTTCATGCCGCACCGTGCCCGACCAACCGCCCGCCTGCTCCCGCCCGCCCGCCCGCCCATCGTGCCTGCAGCGGTGTGGGCCATGGCCTGGGCCAACGTGGGCCTGTGGGCCCTGTGCCTCCTCGCCTCCCTCAAGGACTGCTGCTCCGTCAAGAAGCAGGCACCCGCCGAGCCTCAGTACCCTGCTGGTGAGTGGCTGGCGGCGGTGTGGCTGTGGGTGAGGGGAGGCCGGTGCCAGGGGGGCGGTGGGGAGGGGAGGCGTAGCCGGAGAAGAGTGAGGAACGAGTTTTTTGCACGACTCGAGCCTCTGTCACCTCCTCCCCCCTCCCCGCAGGCGCGTACGCGCAGCCCGTGCAGCAGAACGTGTACTACGCAGCCCCTGCCACCGGTAAGGACCCTCCCTCCCTGCCGCCCGCCCTGTGTGCTGCCGGTTTGTGAAGCGGTGAGACCTCGCAACAGTTGTGCTGTGTTGTGGTGGGCCACGAGGGATGAACCTCAGGAGGTGTCGCGTGGGCCGACTGACCAAACCAGTCTATCTGTCCCCCTCCCCCCCCCCCCCTCCAGGAGGCGCCCCTGCATACTACGCCGCTCTCCCTGGTGCCGGCTACCCGCCCGCCGGCCAGCCTGCTGGCTACCCCCCCGCCGGCCAGCAGCCCTCGCCGTTTGCTGCCACCCCCGCCGCGCCCGCCGGCTACCCGCCCCAGTGAGCGACGGCGCGGCTGGAGCTCGCCTGAGCGTGGCGCTGTGCTGCGGCGGCATGTCTCATGCTGTTGTCTGCACGCCCGCAGTTGGCGGGCACCCCGATGGCCAGCCCCTCTGCCTTTCACTGCTTCCGCCGCTTCCAGGATGCATCACTTGCACTGCCTTCGGTATGCCCAGCTGTTTTCCGGAATTTCTCCCCCCCACTTTTTCGTAATCTCTCTTCCCCCCGCCCCCCTCCCACCCCACCCCACCCCACCACCAGCACCCACCCACCCCACTTCATCAGCTTAGCGGCAGCGCACCCACGTGCCTCCCCTCCCTCATGGTGCTGCACCTCACCGACGTTCCTCTCCCCTGCCCGGCATCCCATCCACCTGTGCCGCAATATGTGTTCTGGTGCGAGCGGTAGCTTCGGCAGGTGCTCGGGTAGAGGAGAGGCGTTGGGGCAGGTCGACTGCAACGGCAGGCACCAGAGCGCTGCCCAAGCATGGCGGGTGCAGGACTGCAGAGACGGCCCGGGCATGTAGCACTCGGTAGTACCGGCGGTAGTACTCGATCATCATCCCGACGAGGGGCTGGACGCCAAGGAGCAACCTGGAAGCAGATCCAGGCAAGGCTGAGGATGTGTCAGTTGACGGAGGTGGGCAGCTGCACAGGAGCAGAGCCGCCGTAGCACAGCGTGCACCGCCCGCTGCAAGAGGTCGGCGTCCGCCTGGGGCAGGCGACGCACCATACAGCTGAGAGGCCTGCTCGGGCGACTGCGCCACGGCCAAGGTAGTGCGCGCCCCAGGCCGACGCAGGGGCATGGTGCCAGTGCCCACTCGTCTCCTGTCAGCGGCAGGCGGTCGGAGACGAGGTCCCGGTAGGCGCCCTGCAGTGCTACGCTGTGGTGCTCAGGCCGGCAGTGGAACGGGCCAGCCAGGCCCTGCAGCGCTGGCAGCGTGGGCAGCGCCGCCAGCAGAGCGTGCACGATGGGCAGGCGGCCTGTCTCCAGCGCCGTCCAGCCCTCGCCGTCTGCTGCGGCAGCTGTGCTGATGCGCGTTGCCTGCCTGCCTGCCTGTCTGCCTGCCTGCTTGTGCACGGGTTCAAATGTGAAGTGTTTGCAAACACAGGTAGACAAGGGGCATGATAGTGTTCAGTCGTGAGGCGCCGTTCCAATGCAGGAGCCAGTCGCATCTCACGCCGTCACCGGCGCCTTTGCCGCCTCGCCACCCGCCGCCGCACCTGCCGCCGCCTGCTCCGTCAAGCTGGGGCTGCCGCTGCCGCCGTTGATGTCGCTTTCGCTGCTGGCGTCAAACAGCCCCCGCTGGCGCTCAAACAGGGCGATGAGGTCTGGGCTGACGTGCTCCTCCGGCTCCCAAGTGTCGGGGTAGTCGTCCTGCCACCTGCACAACAGTGCAAGGCAGGCCAGCAGCGGCATGGTTTGTGAAATGGTCGAGTCCAGACCACTTGCCGGGCGCGCGCATGGCGCTGCCCCGCTCTCCCTGGCCCCCGCTCCCTCCTTCCATCCTGCATCCCCCCCGCCACACACAAAACACAGCAGCGCAGAGCAGAGCCGGGGTTGGGGGAGAGCAAGCCAAGGTGAGCGAAACAGCAGATGAGCGAAACAGCAGATGAGCGAAACAGCAGGGCAAGCTCACTTGACCAGGTACTTGCGCATGGTGCCGCGCTGCCGGCAGTCCACCACGCACTCGGCCTCAGCATACTCCAGGCCTGCAGCAACGTGGGGAAGGGTGGGGGGGGGCGGGCGGGCGGACGGGCGGGCGGTGTCGGCTCGGCGCACGCACGCATTGTGCGCTGCACAGCGTTGCCGACGCACACATTTGCAGCTGCCAACAGGCGCTCACAGCTCCGGCGCTCCCCAGCAACCGACGCCGCCGCCCGAGTATCCAACTGATCCGCCTACGTACACCCCCCAGCGCCCACCTGATTCGTAATCCTCGATCACCTCGTTGCTGACGTACTTGGCATCAATCCAGACGGGCTGCGCGCACGAGAGGGGCAGGAGCGGCGGGGAGGGAGGCAGCGGCGTGAGCAACAGAGGCGGCGCCGGCGCCGCCAGCGCAGCGCCCCCATTGCGACGTGCCCAAACCTTGACCGGGCCCCGCCCTCCTTCCACTGCTGCCGCAGCCAGCCAGCAGGCCGTGGGGAGTGCGAGCAGCACAGCAACGGAGCCTTGGGGGAGAAGGAGGGGGAATAGTGCCTGGCGCACTGGGCAGCCTCACCTCTTCCTCGTCAGGGAAGCGAACGAGCCACTCCACCCGCGGCTCCCCGCGCTCCTTCTTCTCCTCCCCCTCCTTCTTCTCTTCTCCTCCCTCCTTGTCAGCCGCCTCGTCCTTCTGCTCCGCCGCCGCCGCCGGCGGCTCCGCTGCCGCCTCTGCCGCCGCAGGCGTGGCCTCGCCGCCCTCCTGCTCCGCCTTCTTTTTCTCCGCCTGCTCCTTCTCCGCCTTCTCCTTCTCTGCAAACACCGAATCGGTCGGGCGGGGGAGGGTAACGCAGCGAGGGATGAGCCAGCCAGCAGGGTGCAGCCAGGGCTGGCTTGCGGCCTGCCGGCGCCGCCACGGACGCCCTGCCGCTGCAGCGCCAGCCCCTGCCAAGCCCTGCTGGCACTGCTTGTGCTCCCCCTCAAGGGCCACCCCTCCCCAGCTGTGCCCTCCCCCCCAAGTGCTGGAAAACATGCTCACCCTCCTTCTCCTTCGCTTCGTCCTCAGGATAGACCTCGCGCCGCGCCAGCACAGCGGCGGGCTCCACATCCTCAAACATGTTGGCTGCGTTACGGGGAAACAGGGGAGCGGCACGAAGAGGCAGGAACTCTCAGTGAGGGAAGCTCCCGGAAAAGGGAGCAGGGCCTTGACGGTCGTCGAGCGGTGGGCGTGGGGGGACCAGCTAGCACACTGGGCGCAAACAGCGACCAGCAGGCAAGCAGGTTTCCCGGAGCACAGCAGCAGGAGCAGCACAGCACGGCGGCCCCGCGGCAGCGCCACGCCAGCGTCAGCTACAACGGCCAGTCGCAGCAGCAGCCCCTGTAGGGAGCAGCAGCAGCAGAGCAGCGCCGGCAGCAGCGGAGCTCACCCGTCAGCATTTGGACGACGTTTTCCAGGGCCATGCGGCGCTGCACCAGCATGGGGTTGCCGGGGGGGAGCGCCGACCGCAGGCCCTCCACCAACTCAAGGGGGCTGAGCAGACACGGGGGGGAGCAGGGAGGGAGCAGTGGCGATGGTCAGCCAGCCATGGGGGTCGGTGGCAGCGGCAGACAGCAAGGAGCAAGGCAAGAAAACAGTGAAGGCTTGGCAACGCCCACGAGCTACGGCATGCCCCCAGCGCTTGGCCTCAGCTACGCCCCTACTTGTCCAACCGCAGGCAAGCTGCCAATGCAGGTGCTCCCCCCTACAAGGCCTCACCTGCGCTCCTGCTTGTCCTGCTGCTCCGGGTCGGCGCCGCCCGCCAGCAGCGCGGCAATGGTGGACGTGTGCATGTAGCCGGCGGCCATGTGCAGCGGGGTGTAGCCTGCATTGGAGTTGATGGACACAGACACGCGGCAACATGGGGGAGGCCACGGAGGTCAGCACAGGCTTCAGGGACGGGCGGCACGTGCGGCGCGGCCGCATGCAGCAGGGCTGCCCGCTGCCTGCAGGGCAGCGAGGCGGCGGCTGCGGGTGCGACGGCAAGGCAGGGTGGGGCACGACCAGAGGTGGGAGGGGGCGAGCAGCTGGGGGATGTTGCTGCAGCCGCAGTTTTCTGGGGAGCGTCGTGCGCCCGCCCGCCCGCCCACCTGCCCACCCACCCACCCACCCGATCCAACACTTGTGTCAACGGTGGTGGGGAGCGCGGCCAGCACACCCGAGGACCTGGGGGCCGTGCACCATCCACCCCACCCACCCACCTTCGCGGTCCGACAAGTCCACTTCCGCTCCAGCCTTGAGCAGGTTCTCGCACAGCGGCGCCTTGCCCATGGCGGCAGCAAAGTGCAGCGCAGACCGACGGTCCACGTTGACTGCGGGTGGGAGGCGAGGAGGCAGGGCGGGGGTCGCAGCGTGCGGAGCAGCGAGCAGGGGGCGGGCGAGGGCAGCAGGAAAGTGCAGCACCGGCCGCCGGACCCTGGCAACGAACTGTCAGCACAGGGCAGGCTGGAGGCAGCGACTGTGGGTGGCGCGCTTGCTGTCGAGCCGCTAGAGCTGGAACGGTTGTTTGACCAAAGCTGCCGCCCCAGCCTCGGATCGACCGGCCATCTCCAGCGCTGCTCTGCACGGTTCGCTCCTCCTGCGCGCTGTGCCGCCCGCCCGCCCACCCACCCGTGCGTGCCAGCACGTCCCCTCCCACGTCCATCATCTCGTTCACAGTCTCCTGGTCTCCCTGCGCGCAGGGGGGGGGGGAGGGGGGGGGGGGGGGGGGGGGGGGGGGGGGGGGGCAAGGGCACACCTTTGGAGGTCTGCAGGTGGGAGCGCCCATGCCTGACGCGCGCGTGCGGCACAGCGACATGCACGCAGTAGCGGGAGAGGCCAGGCCAGGCCAGCCGTCGCTCGGCCCTACACTTTGCGTGGCCGTCCCCCACCACCTCGGTTTACAGCCCACCTTCTTGACCGCGCCCCACCAGCGCTGCTCGTAGTCACGCAGCAAGTTGTCTGCCAGGTTTTTCGCGACCTCCCTGCAAGGAAAGGGATGCGACGGCGGGGGGAGCGGCGGCAAGGGTTGGGAACGAGGGGACGGCGACGAGAGGTAGCGCAGCAGCAGTACACCGAAGCTCGCAGCAACAAGGCAACTCTGTGACCTCAACTGCGGCTCTCAGCGATCCAATGCTCAGTTCCACGCACAGCCGCGCTGCTGCATGCAACCCCGAGAGCACAGCGCCCCACCCCTGGCCCGCCACCCGTTGCCCGCCCCCACACAGCGCACCAGGTGTCTGGCGAGCCGTCCTTCCACTGCACCAGGTACTCCACGCGCGGCGTGCCGTCCTCGTTCTTCAGCACGCGGATGCCCCGCAGGTCCTTCACCTCCGCGATCTCGCCCTGGCCAAAGCCAGAGGGCGAGGCGGCGGCCGCCACACGGCGCGGCCGAGCGGTGGCGGCGGCGGCGGCGGCGCGGCGGGAGGCCTGCTGCCTGCACCGCCGCCCGCCGGCTGGCGCCGGCTGGGCATAAGAAGTGGAGGCGCCCGCGCATGTGCGGTTTCCAGCCAGGCTGGGGAGCGGTGAGGGTGGAGAAGGGGCCAGGCGGGACCCCAGGGCTGCTGCGCTGCCCGCCGACATCAAAGAGAGTGTCATTTGTCACAAAGAGCTTGCGGATGACTGTAGGCCTCGCGAGCGAGCGTTTGCAAGCTGCGGGAGGGGCTCTCCGAGCGGGCGTGCTTCTGGCAGCTGCCAGCGCGAAAAATAAGCTCTGCCGACTTCCGAGTAACGTCTGGCAGAAGCAGAGGACGTGACAACGCCGTCTCGGAAGATAGAAGATGGGCTTCACAGCACGGAGGCCGCGCCACGCCCGTGTGGCGGCACAAAGACGCCACCTTTGTTACTGTGAGCCACTCCAGCTCGCCTCTCGCATTGGCTGTGCAAGCCACAGCTGCCGCTCACGACAGAACGCCGAAATGAGCACGTCCCTGCACGCTTTCGGTCTGCGGTCTGCGCCACGCTTATGCGGCGCCCCCAGCAGGGCTGTAAAGGTGGCGCAGCCCCGCACGCGACGTGTCGTGTCCGGCAGCTCCGCCGTCGACGGAGGCGCCGGTGCCGCCAGCGGTGGCAACGCAGCTGACGCAGCCGACGCAGGCAGCGAGTTCGTGCAGCGCTTCCGCTCGCTGGCAGAGGCACAGAAGGTGGAGGTGGACAACGGCAGTGCTTCTGGCTGCTGCGGCGGGAGTGGCGCGGCGGTAGAGGTGCGTGCCGGCTGCGGGTAGAACCGAGCGGGGCGGGTCCCTACAGTGCCGCCAGTCGGGCTGCTCCCAGCATGCCATTTCCCGACCGCTTCTCCCCCCATACCCCCCTCTCCGCCACCTGCAGAGCGCCGCTGGCGACTGCGGCTCCGGCGGCGGCTGCGGCAGCGGCGGCGGCGCCTCTGCCCAGGCAGCGCTGGCGGGTGCGCAGCAGGGGCTGAACGGCCTGATGGCCGGCCTGCCCGGTACCCTCACACGCGAAGACCTGCGGGCCGCCTTTGAGGCGGGGCCCGCCAACAGCGGCAGCAGCGCCGGCGGTGAGCGGTTTTTGGACGTGGCAGACATCCTGCGGGGCGGCGGCGGCGGCGGCGGGGAGGAGGACGACGAAGATGCGGATCTTGATGCGCTGGTGGTTTGAAGACTCCTGCAGCGCAGCGCACGCTGCGCCGCTCCGCCACACCCTCAGCTGCGAGTGGCTGCCTGCCTGCACATCTTCGCATACCGATGTGAATATGTTCACACTGCAGGTTGATTTTGCCCGCACCCCGCAACGCACGCCCCCACTGCCCCCCCGCCTCCCAACGGCCAGCTCCCAACCCTAACCCGCCCTCAGCGCTCTGCACCCCGCTTCCGATTTTGTGCGTCGGCGTCTCTTCAAGATCCTGTATGCCTTTTGTACTTGACCGTCATCTCTACGAATATACACCTACACACGCCGCCTGCAACACGTGCTTACCACGGCGGGCAGCGCGGGCAGGCACTCCAGGGGGTGTGGGTAAACTGAACGGCGGTGTGCAGTGCAGGCGTGTGGTGAGTGCAGTGCTGGGGTAGCACAGACAAGAATACCCGATGCATTCGGTGCGGAGATGTGTACAAAGGGTGGACCTGCCGCCAGCGGTAGGCGCGCATGCAGGGGGAAGAACCCAGCAGGGCCAGCATGGGCAGCAGTTGCCGTGCGTGTGTGCAGCGGGCCCCACGGCCGGCCTGACTGGCTGTGCTGCTGCCATCGCTCCTGCAGTGTCTCTCGCCAACGTGGTGGCTGGTGCATCGTGCGGGCCCCACCGCGCCGCCTGCAGTTCCAGCCTCCCTGTCACAGGACCCCCTCCTTCACGGCTCGGCACTTTGGTAGAGCCGGGATGTACAAGCGTGGGCAGCCAGCGGCAGCGCTCTCATGCAGTTGGGAAGTGGCGCGACGCGCGGGACGCAAGCAATTCGGGGCAAAAGGTTTGAAGCGTGCAGGCAGCACAGGCCCCGTGGCTGTGATGCGAGAGACAGAGCATGCGAGGGGCATGCGAGAGGCAGGAATGAACCATCATGCGCGCAAACTCAAGAGAGGGAGACATAGGAGGAGGTTGCTGCTGCTGAAAAAGCAATGGCAGCCGGACCGGCGCTGCGTCAGCAGAAGCAGGTGCCTCAGCGCCGGCTGTCGGCGGCAGGTGGCCAGCCTCAGTGGCGCGCAGCGCCGCTCTGCGCTTCGTCACGCAGCATGCGCACAGCAGTCTCGAGCCCGTCGCCGCCTTCGCTGACGCTGCTGGTGGTGGCGGTGGCGGCGCCTGGAGCATCCTCGGGGTACGCCCTGGAGCAGGGGGGGGGGGGGGGGGGGCGTGTTGTTTTGACAACGCGAAGCAGTGACCCCTCAGCTCCTCCAACCAAAAATTTGGGCGAAGGGTGGGGCCGGGGAGCAGCGCTGCCCGGACGCCAGCAGCGCCTGCCAGCATCGACCGACTGGCGATCAAACACGGAGCAGCACGCAGCTCCTGGCTGCATGCCCACAGCGAACAGGCACTAGTCATGAAGCGCAACACAACGCAGCGCCTCACGACATGCAACGCAACACCCACCTGTAGTCGTCGTCCAGGCGGTGACGTGGCAGGCCAGGCGGCGCGCCGCTGCCGCGACCGCCGCGTCCGCTGTACAGGCCGCCGCCGCGACCCCCCAAGCGCGAGCCACGGCCGCCGCCCTGCTGCTGCTGCTGCTGCTTGTGCTGCTTGAGGGGTTGGTACCCGCCGCGGCCACCGCCACGGTCCAGCCGCTTCTGGCGCGCCGCGTGCTGCTGCACTGGGCTGCCAGAATCGTATTCACCCTCGCCCGCCGCCGCCGGCGCGTTGCCATGGGGCTGCTGCGCCTGCGGGAGCTGTCCGTTCTGCGCGCCCGCACCGCCGCCCGGCGGGCCCTTGCCCTGCTGCTGCTGCTGCTGCTGCTGCTGCTGCTGCTGCTGCTGCTGCGGACGCTTCTGCTGGGGCTGCCGCTTCTTCCCTGCGTACTGCTTGCGCTGAGGTTGGGCTTGGTAGCCCTGAGGGCCGGCGTCGTGGCCGGCCTGCTCCGCGCCGCCGCCGTAGCTTTCGCCGCCCGCCACGCCAGCGTGCCCAAACGCCTCGCCTGCCTCGCCAGCGCCGCCCGCCAGCTGGCCTTCAGCAGACTGCGGCACCTCGAAGGTCTGCTGGTCCAACTCGCTGCCCGCATTGGCCGCCTCTGCTGCGCCGCCGTTGGCCTGTGGGCGCGGCGGCGGCGGCACGTGCTGCCACATGCCCTGCGGCGCCGCCGCCTCAACCGCCTGCTGCGGAGCAAAATGCTGCGGGTAGGGCTGCGCAGTTGGCAGGGGCTGCTGCTGCTGCTGCGCTAGTTGCTGCAGCAGCTGCTGCTGCGTGGCGGGCTGCTGCGGCGGGAAGCCGGGAGCCTGCGGCAGCGCCGGCATGCCCTGCTGCATGCCCGCCTGCTGGTGCTGCTGCTGGTGCTCGTGCTGGTGCTGCGGCGCGGGCGCAAAGTGGTGCATGGGCTGCAGGTACTGCCACTGGTGCTGCGGCGGCGGGGGGGCCGGCGCGGGCTGCCACTGCATGCCGGGCGGCGGCGGCGGCAGGCGCTGCGGCGCCCCCCCGCCCATCAGTGGGCTCCCCGGCTGCTGGTCGGCGGCCCCCTGCTGCACGGGCGGCGGCAGCAGCACCCCGCTGTGCGGCCCGGGCATAAGGTAGGCGGGGTAGGGCTGACCCATGTACTGCTGCGGCGGCGGCGCACGGCCGCCGGGCTGCTGCTGCGGCCCGCTCGCCGCCGGCGGCGGTGGCACCTGCCCCGGCGGCATGGCGTACGGGTGCATCAGCACGGGGGTGCCCGGCGGCTGCGCCTGCTGCGCCTGCTGCGCCTGGGCCGCAAAGTAGACGGCCGACAGGGACTCACGCTCGCCCTGCGCCACTGTGATATTCGCAGCCATGTTGGCGGCGGCGGTGTCCGCCTCCGCCATCAGCGCTGCCACCTGTGCCTCCAGCATCTCCACCTGCGCCTGCTTCTCCGCCAGCGCCGCCTCCCTCTCTGCCGCCTGCTCCTGCTCCGTCGCCAGCTGCGCCTGCTGCTCCGCCATCACCTGGCGCGCCGCCGCAAGCTCGGCGTCGCTCTCCGCCGCCGCGCGCTCACGCAGCACCACCTCCGTCTGCAGCCGCATCAGCCGGGCGTGCTCCTTGTCCAGGACACGCTCCCTGCGGGGAAAGGAGGAGGAGTCGTGAGGTTGAGCGGGATGGCACGACTGAGCAGGGGGCAACGGGCCAGGTGCAAGGCTGGAAGGCGAAGGGTCAACACCGAGGCACAGGCCGCGTTCGACTTGGGGGGGTGCTGCGGATGGTGGCGCCGCCTGGAAACCTGTAGTAGTTGCACTGCACGCTGCTGGCAGCCTCCTGGGCCGCAAGACCCCGACACGGCCAGCACAGGCAGGCAGCGGCGGCGGCGGCGGCAATAGCAACGCACCGCTGCTGCAGCTTGGTCTCCCGCTCCGTCAGGCTCGCGTTGGCGGCCCCCATGGCCTGCTCTCGAGCATTGAGCTCCTGCAGCCTGCGGCAGGAGCCCGGGGAGGCGGAGGGAGCGGGGAGCGAAGGTCAAGCGGTGATGGAGGCGGAGGCGTCCACTCTAGCACCCAGCAGGCCCTGGCAAGCTCACCTGGCGCCCAGCAACGCCTGCAGGTTGGCCCACGCCTGCTCGAGGTCGCCGCGGCCATCTCTCGCCGCCATCTCTCGCTTCTCGTGGCCCGCAGAGTAGAGCCTGGCGGTCGTGCGTGTGTTGCAGAATTGCAAGGGGAGCCAGCGGGCCCACGCAATTGTGTGGGCGGGGGAGACAATGTGGACCCGCAGCGACGTCCTGCCCCCTCTGCACGCAACGTCTCTCGATGTCAGCATTGTGGCAGTGTACCTCCTGCTCTCGAGCGTCCCCTAGCGCCGCCCGACGCCCGTGTTCCGACCGAGCTTGGCCGTCATCGTCCTCAGCTCTCGTGCGGTCGCCGCGCCCGCCCAGAAAACGCCCGCAGCTGTCTGCACTCCATCGCAGCTATGTCGTCGGGTGGAGAAGGCGGCGGCGGCAAGCCTGGTGGCTTCTCGCTCTCCCTGGGCGGCGCTGCAGCCCGTCGGCCGCCTGCAGCACGCCCCAAGGGCGTAGGAGACGATGAGAAGCGCGGCAACGATGGCCCGATGCGCGAGGAGGTCGTGGGCTTTGGCGCCGACGGCGGGCTGCGCACCGCCGACGGGCCTGCGCCGCAGCGCGGTCCCCTTCTCATTGCCAAGCAAGAGAACTCGTACAAGTGGGTGGGCTAGGGCTGGTGTAAGGGACGGAAGGGTGGGCAGGGGAGGCAGGGGCTGGAGAACAGTGATGGAGATGAATGCAGACGCTGCACCGTGACGACCGGCTGCTGTCCACCCCCGAACTTCCACAGCTGCCTGCCCCTGGCTCCCGCTCTGAACCCGCAGGGCTGGCCTCAAGTTCCGGCCCACCTTCATGCCCGACGTCTCCGACAAAATCGAGGTGCGTGCCGGGTGGGAGGCGTGCAGTGCAGGCAGGTCCGGCCTGCCGTCGAGGCGCGGCTGAAAGATCGATCGAGGGCCGTACGTGGAGGTGCTGCCATCGGGCAAGCAAGTGCAGTCGGGTGGTGGGTGCACGCTCCGGACAGCCCCTCCCCCCCCCCACCCCCACCCACCCACACCCACCCCCCCCACACACACACCACCACCACCACACACACACACTCCTCCCCCCCCCAACACACGCACACACCACCCCCACCCACCCAACTCACCCCCCCGCTGTGGGCCCCTCTGCAGGGCGAGGGCATAGACAAGTTTGAGACGGCGGCGCACGACACGGCGGTGGCGCAGCAGGACGTCACGTACGGGCTCATCAAGCGGGAACGGCCGCAGGTTTGTCGGCAGGGCAACACGACAAGGGGGGGGCAGGGGCCGCTGCTCAGAAGGGGAAGGCCGCTGCGCGGCAGGAGGCCAGCTGTGTGTGTGCAGGTCTGCAGGCGTGGGCAGGCTGCCATGAAGGCAGAGCTGCGGGCGGCCAGCGCGCTGGCACCACGTGAGGTGCGCCGGGGTGCAGGTGCCTCAACCCGCTGCACCCTCGCTGCCCGGGGCTGCCCTTCCCACAGGATGGCGCCGCAGCCAACGGCAACGGAGCGCAGCACCAGGAGGGGCCGCCGGTGGCGGCGACAGATGCCGCAAAGCTCAAGTGAGGTCCTGGGGTGCTGTTGGGGTTTTGGTTGGGCCTGGCTGGAGGGCTTGCATGCAGCCCTGCGCAGCAGTGCTGGTGGCCTTGTCCCGTCGTGCGTACACCCTGCCGGCACCTGCGTTTCAATGCCCGGCAGGAAGGGTGTGCCTCGCCTGCCTGCAACGGCTGGCCAGGGGCGCTGCGCCTCTCCCCTCGCACCCACCTGCCCACCTCCACCCCAACTTGCACGGTGCGCAGGGAAGACCTGTCCTCGCTGCCCCCTGAGGCCGGCCTTGATGCCTACGCTGCCATGCCGGTGGAGCAGTTTGGCATGGCGCTGCTGCGGTGAGGCTGGACGCAGCGGGCAGGCGGGCGGTCGGTTCTGCGGGGAGCCCTGGTGGCGCTGCTGCACCGTTGCCTCCACCACCGCCCACCCACCTGCGCCCGTCCTGCGCCTTGGCCCGTGCCCCGACCGCAGCTGATGTGTCCTCAACAATGCCGCGTCCCCTGCGTTTGACTTGCAGGGGCATGGGGTGGAGCGAGGGCAAGCCCATTGGGCGGGGGGCCAAGGAGGAGGTTCAGGCCAAAGAGCTGGTCAGGCGAGTGGCAGCGCCCGCCTCCAGTCCCCTGCCTGAAAGGTCCTGGGTTGTGACGCCCGCAGGCAAACGAGCTAGTCGGGCACGCCGTGGGGAGGCGTGGGCCGGGTCATGCATGCGTGTGGGTGGCGCCCGAGTGCATGGTGCCACCTGCGACACGTGCCTGCCTGCCTGCTCACCCTCAAAGCCGCCCCGCATCCCTCCGTTGCCGCTGCAGGCGGCCGCAGCGGCTGGGGCTCGGCGCCGCGCCGGCGCCGGAGCAGCAGCAGAAGAAGTACATCAAACCAGGTGGGGAGGGGAGGGGAGGACATCCAGCACGCATCACAAGCGTGCCCGCAAGCCTGTGCTGCTGCCGCGCTGCAGCTGCTGGTGCAAGCGGCGGCACGGGGGGTGCACCGCCTTCGGCAGGCCAATCAAAGGCGTCTACCCTCCCTCCACACCCCGCCCCACCGCTTCCTTGTCGTCGCTCTGCCTTGTCATATCATCCCTGCAGGAGAAACCCGCGACAAGAAGGATTTGGTGTACGTCGACTCTGAGGGCCAGCTCAAGGCGTCCAAACCGGTGGACGAAAAGCTGGTGGAGCGGCGGCGGGAGGGGGTGCACGCCGGCAAGGTGGGAGCCGGGGGGGGTGGGGGCGCAGGAGGAGCAGGGAGGTGGGGGTGTGGACCGGCCGGGGTGCGCAGCGCAGTGGAGCAGAGCGCACGTGCCAAGCACACAGAGCGCGCATGCCGCAAGTGCCCTCGCGCTTTGGCGACACAGCGGCGCGTGTTGCCAGCTCTCCTGCCCCAAAACCAACCCTGGTTTGTGATGGTTGATTGCCCCATGGCCAGGTGATGCGCGTGGTCGACGGGCGGCACAGCGGGCTGATGTGCGAGGTGGTGGCTGTGGAGGCCCAGGAGAAAGGGCGGTCGGGTGGGTGGGCGGGGCAGGCCGCAGTGTGCGTGGGTGGGTGGGTGGGTGGGCGGGCGGGCGGGTGGGGAGCTTTGGCGGATTAGGAGGCTCCGTACAGCGACGCATGCATGCGCTGCCCCGGCCAGTGGCCTGCCTGCCCGGGGCGGCCTGGTGCGGCCACCGCCCACCCTCGCGTGTGCTGCACGCTGTCCTCCCCCCTGCCCCGCTGCAGAGCGTGCGCGTGTGCGGCTGCTGCCCTCTTACGAAAGCGTGACCGTGCGCTGCAAAGAACTGGGGGAGAAGGAGGAGCGGACACGGGAGGAGCGGGAGCGGGAGCAGCGGCAGCGCGGCGAGCGGCCCTCCAGCAGAGGCGGCAGGCAGGAGGAGGGCGGCGAGAGGCACCGCAGCGGCGGCGGGCATGAGCGGCACGAGGGTGGCAGCAAGCGCGGTGAGCCGGGGGGGGAAGCGGTGCTTGCAGGGGCACGGAGCAGGCGCAGGACGAGACGGCAAGCCACGGCACAGCCTGCGCGCCTGCCAGCCGCGCGCCAGTCTTTCCTGACCTCGCAACACCTGGCACTCTGCCTGCCCGCCTGCGCCCCGATGCAGACCGAGAGCGGGAAGAGTGCGGCGACGGCGGCAGCAAGCGGCACCGGCAGCGAGACTCGCCGGCGCCGGCGCCTGCAGCAAACGAGCGGCCTTGGCTGATGACCAACATTCGGTGGGTGTGGGTGGGTCGGTGGCGGTGCAGCCGGGACTGGGCGGCAGAGGCCTTTGCTGCGGCTGACGTGAGGGTGTTGGCGCTACCCTTCCCGCTGTGACATGAGGATGTTGATTGCTGTGGCCAACATTCAATGGGTGGCCCTCGCGCCGCAACACGGGGTGCAGGACTGCATGCGCAGAGGTGGCGGGTCTGGCGTGGTGCTGCGCCCCCCTGCCGGCATCACATGTACGTCACATCCCTCGCCCCTCTGCCTGCCTGTGCTGCCTGCAGGGTGAAGATCGTGGACAAGCGCGCGCGCGGCGGCAAGCTCTACCTCAAAAAGGGGACGGTGGTGGACGTCAAGACGCCGACGGGTGCGGCTTCAGCTGCTCACATGCTTTGCCCTGCAGCTGCTTGCACAGCCGCCTGTGTCTGCGGCAAGCGGCTGCAGGCATGGGGTGCGGGCCGGGAACGGACCCAACACACAGGCGCGCGGGTCCCGCCGCTCCCTGCCCTGCGCTCCTCTCCAGCATTTCGACCCACGCTCTCCTGCCTGCGCCGCCCCTCCCCACACTCAGTCTGCGACGTGTACATTGACGGCTTGAATCAGAGCGTGCAGGTGGGTGGGCTGGCCGCGGCAGCAGGGTTGGCGCCTGTCGGCCGGCCCGGCGCAGCAGCAGCAGCCCTCACCTGGTGCTGCCCGCTGCACACGGGCATGAGCACATCCCTGCCCGCCATCCCTCCAGCTACCTGCCTTCACCGCTGGTCCCTTGTCTACCCCTCCCTCCACACTTTCTGGGTGTGCAGGACCTGCAGCAGAGCCAGCTCGAGACGGTGGTGCCGGCGGCAGAGGGCACCCTCGTGCTGGTGCTGGCGGGACCGCAGCGCGGCAAGCAGGGCCGCCTGCTCAAACGCAACACAGGTGGGCGTTGGGGCAGGGGCGGGCGACTTGCCGAGGCGGCGCCTGCGTCGACAGGGGCGGAGGAGGCGCCGGCGGGGCTGGCAGCAGGGCCGCCACACTACTGTGTGGTTGAACCCTGCTGTATTAAATATGTTGTGCCCCTGCTGCCCTGCGCCGCGCTGCAGAGACCGGCCTGGCGGCGGTGCAGCTGACGGGCGATTTCTCGCTGCACAAGCTGTCGCTCGACGACGTGTCGGAATACGTTGGGCCGCAAGACGCCTGGGAGGATGCGTGAGAAGGTGCTGCCCTGCTCTGCCGGCATTCTTGCACTACTGGCGGCCGCTAACTCCACACGCGCCATGTGTAACACGAGGCAGAGAGGTGCTGAACAGGGCAGGAGGCAGGCGGGGCGCGTCGGTGGTAGGAGCAGGAGAGAAGCGGGAGCGGGGCGGGGGGAGGGGGAAGACCTGCGCGAGGGGTCCGGACATCGCAAGCAGGCAGGCAGGCGGGAAAATGGCCTGCAGGGGGGCTTCTCTCAAGGTACGGTAGGGTGCAGGGCGCTATCCGAATACAGTACGGTGCAGGGGCGCTAGTGGGGTCACACTGTCGTAAGGTACCCCAGCCGAAGGAAGTGGCAAAAATGTAGCAAAATTGACGAGGGTGGGCCGGCCTTGGGCAGCGCGGCAGTACTGCTGGCAGGAGGCTGCCGCCGCACGGCCAGGCACTGCTGCAGCACGGTGCAGTGCGGTGCAGTGTTGCGTCGCGGTGCAGCGCCCCTCACGGCGCCACGTGCTTGGGGGAAGCCGGCGGTGGGGCAGCGCCACGTGACAGGTAAGCCGAGCGTGCCTCCTTCCACTGCAGAGCATGAAGGGGAGGCAGTGGGGCAGGTGGGGAAGGGGCAACGCTGGCTGTAGCGGCAGACACAGCACCAAGTGATAGGCAGGGCGCGCGTCACGCCACCACCCAGGGGGGCCTCGCGGACAGCCGTGCAGTGGTGAGGCGGGCTCGCCAGCTGCCTCCGCCCCGGTGCCGCCGGGCGGTGTCGGCGCCATCAACGTTTGAATTTATTCACAGCTCCCCTGGCCTGACCTTGGAAGAGCGGTCGGTGAAGGGCGTGTCGTTGTAGCGGCTGTAGCGGGTGTGCGCGCCTGGGGAGGAGGGAGGGAGGGGAGCAGACATGGGGCTGAACGAGGGCGTAAGAAGTGTTGACAGGTGGCTGTAGCTGTTAGACAGGAGAGGTCGTGCGGATGCGCGAGGCAGGTGGCATGCTTGAGCAGCCAGCCAGGCCCGCCCAGCACCCCTCTCACCGCTGAGCTCCGTCTCCGACACGGAGCGGCGCGCCGCCCGGCGCGCCGCCACCGCGGCCAGAGCGCTCAGCGCCCACAGGCCGGCGAGCACCCAGGCCATGGCCCACACTGCTGTGCGTGCTGCGCCGCGCGGCATGCCTGCTGCGTCGGCGCGCATGCCGTAGATCGTGGCAGCGGCGGCTGCCGCCAGCCAGGCAGCGCACAGCACCACAGCAAGGCCAAGGTCGGCGGCGGCGCAGCAGCGGCCCACCCGCCGGCCCCTCGACATGCACTGCGGGGAGAGGGATGGGCAGGCGGCGGGGAGGGGATCAACGGTGGGCGGGGTACAGGCAAGCCGGCAGGCGCACATGCAGTTCATGGTGGCAGGCGCCCGTGCGGTTGCAGCTGCGCTGCCATGCCCCGCCCGGCGCTCCCTGGCCTCGCCTGCATCAGCACCGCAATGCAAGAGGCCAGCAGGGAGGCCGCCACCACCACGTACGCGAGCGCGCACAGGTTGGCGCTGCAGCAGGGAGAGACAGACGGCCATTGGGGGGGGGGGGGGGAAGGGGGGCCGCGCGCGCACTTGGACCCCGCAAAACAGGCGGCGGGGCCTCGCAAGCGTGGGGCAGCACACCTGCAGCGGCGCTGCCTGTGCTGCCCAGGCGTTCGCGCACCTGCCGGGCGTCATGAGGCACACATTGTCGGCAGAGGTGCGGGACCACCAGCTGCAGAGGGCGGTACAGAAGGAACATTGCAGGGAAGCGGGGTGAGCGCGGCGCGGGCGTGGACGACGGGAGACCAGCGGCCAGGTGGCGGCGAGCGGAAAGCGCTCCAACAACCCTGTGTGACTCTGCACCTACAACTGTTCGAACAGCGCACCTGGGAGCCCAGCGCCAGGCGCCGGTGAAGGTCCACAGAGCTTGGCGAACCACCACAGCAATCGCGACTGCCAGCGCCGCCTGCAAGGGGGCGCATGGAGGGGGCGGGCAGGTGGCGGCGGGCGGCGGTGGCGGGCGGCGCTTGAACGGCGTCCAGCGCCTGGCCGGCCCGCTGCCGCACCAGCCGCTGGCTGGACACCTCCCAGTGGCTGCGAGGCCAGCCAGAGGCCAGGAGACGAGGCAGCAGCGGCGCGACTTCCAAACTGGCGCTGATGCCTCTGAACCCGCCCACGCTCGCCTGGAGCACGGACAGTGCCGCCTGAGCGGCTGCCAGGCGGCCTGTGCTCGCCATGGAGGCTTGGAGGGGCTATGGATAGGAGGCCGCAGGCAGAGCCGGCGGCGGAGCGGCGGCGGTGGCGGCGCTGAGGCAGGCGACGGCCGGGGGCTGCGGGCCGATCGGAGGCGTGCCTGAAAGATGTGACGTGATTAGACGACAGGCTGCACGAGCCTGAAGGTGATGGTGGCCGCCCCATGCCGCTACTGAATCTGGGGCTCGGAGGTCAGAAAAGACTGCGCGCCTCCCTGCCGCCCTATCTTTTCGTCTCTCCCCCGTGCTGCCCAGCCCGGCGATTGGTGCAAACAGTAGCCCGCACCACGCAGCCCCGCGGGGCGCTGCTCCACCCTGCTCACAAACTCTCGACATTCGCCGCCCTCCTCCCACGGCACGGCCCCTTGCTCCAGGAACATGCTTGGCGTTTCCCCACGCCTGACAGCGAGGTGAGGGGACGGTGAGGGCGGGGCTTGCTGAAGTTAACCCTCTCGTGCGCGGCGCACAGCTCTCCCCCGTCGCCGCACGTTGGCTAGACTGCTTGGAATCGTAGCCCGCAAGCTCTGAGCAGCGGGGGCGGCACCACACCCTCTGGTTTCGCAGGTGCACCACTGACGCCCGGCTGGAGCAGGGCTGCTCTTCCCCGCGCACCCCGCGCTCTCCCCTTTCCGTCAGCTGCTCGAGCGGCCCGACCCGCGTGTCACGGCGGCGCTGGGGCAGCCCACCGCACGCTCTCGCGGTCGAGCCCGCCGCTCCGCCCACCCCTCGCACGCCGCTGCCCTCCAGCCCGTTTGCCGGCAGCGATGCAAGCATCCCCGAACAGCAGCAGCAGCACCAGGCAGCCGCGCCCACTGGAAAACCTGTTTATGACTGCGTGGACGTGGTCACGCAGGTTGGTTTGGGGTTGGTCCGGCAGCTGCGCCGCACCACACTAGGGTTCTTCTGTTGAACGCCGCCCGCCGCCGTCGCGTCCAACCGCTCCCCACCCCCTCGATCATCCTTTCCCACCCTACCCTCTCCCTGCAGTCCCTGGCGGTCAACCTGACCCTGGATGAGTACCGCCACGCGGTGCAGGCCAGCAGCCTGGCCGAGCAGCTCGCCAGCAGCGCGGCGCCCACCGGCGCGGCAGGCGGCGGCGCCGCAGCACCCGCCGCGTCGCTCTCCCACCTCACCATCACGTCTGCCGACCTGGACTCCATGGGGCTGTGCACCCATTGCCGCTACCCCTGCTACCTGTCGGGCATGCCGGCCTGCGAGGCCAGCCACTACTTGCAGATGTGTGTGGGTGCCTCTTCTGGCAGGGCCGGCAGGGTGGTTGGCCAGTGTGTGCAACAGCAGCAGCAGCAGCAGCGTGTGACGTGACGCCAGGAGGAGCGCAGGAGGCAGTAGTCGACGCCGCCACCGGCTGCCGCCCTTCCCCATGCGCCGACCCCCTTCCCCTTGCTTCCCCACATCGTCCCCGTGCAGGTGGGACGCGGACGCGGTGCTCAAGCCCCGCAACTTTGACGCCTCCACCTCGCTGCGCCTGCAGGGCGTCGCAGGTGCGCGGGGGGAGGGGCGGCTGGGGTGGCTGGGGCAGCAAGGTGCTGGGCAGGGGGGCAGCGGCGGAGGCTTGCTTTCGTCCCAGAGCATTCTGGCAGACTCGGGCAGCGAGATGGCCGCCTTCCCGCCCGCCGCTCCCTGGTGCTGCACCCATGTGCCGCCTCACCCCCGCTCCCTGCGCCGCCCCTCCCCCCCCCGCCCGCAGACATTGCCGCCGTGTCCACCGGCGGGCGTGCCAACGGCCAGTGGAAGCCCGACAACCAGGACAGCTTCCTGGTGCAGCCCACCGCGTCTGCAGCAGCCGCCTCTCCCGCCGCGCCTGCGGCCGCCGCCATTGGGGTGTTTGACGGGCACGGCCGGCTTGGGCGCGCCGCCTCCGCCATCGTGCGGCAGGCCATGGCCGACACGCTGGCAGCCGTTGGGCTGGAGGCCGCCGCCGCCGGCGGCCTGCAGGGCGCCGCGCGGCTGCTCGACGGCTGCTTCTCCGCGGCGGACCAGGCGCTGGAGGCCAGCGGACGCGACTTCAGCAAGAGCGGCTGCACCGCAGTGCTGGCGCTGCTTGACCGCGACAGCGTGTCGGTGGCCTGGGCAGGGGACAGCCGCGCGGTGCTGGGCGTGTGCGACGCCGGCGCCATGGTGCAGCCGCCCTCGGCGTTCGGCAGCGCCAGCGCCGCCTCTGCCTCCTTTGGCAGCAGCGGCGGCAGCATGTCTGGCGCCAGCGACTCTTACGACGGCTTCGTGACGCCCCTGTGCGCCGCGGTGCCGCTCACTGAAGACCACAAGCCGGACAAGTGAGTGGGGGGGGGGGGACGGCCTGCCTGCCTGCAACCGCCTACCTGCCAGCGCCACCTGCCTGCCTGCCCGCCTGGCCGACCGCCTGCTCCTCACATGCAGCCCCGCCTCGCCAACCTTCCCCCCTCTGCCCCTGCCCCCCACCTCTCAGGCCCGCCGAGCGCGAACGCATCACCGCTGCCGGCGGCCGCGTCACGCGCCTGGCCACAGACCGCTTTGGCAACCCGGCGGGTCCCTTCCGGGTCTTTGTGCCCAACTGCTGGAGCCCGGGGCTGGCGCTGAGCCGCGCTTTCGGCGACACACGTGAGCAAGGGGCGGCCGCGGGGTGGCTGGGCGGGGGCACCCGGCACACACGAGGGGGGGTCGCCGCAAGCGGGCGCTGCGTTGCTGCGCTGCTGCGGCAGCGCGTGCCTGCACCTGCACTGTCCCGCTTGCGTCCGTCCGCTGACGTCCTGCCCCAACCCTCTCTTTCCTCATCCGCCCGCAGTGGCTGGCACCGTCGGCGTGACCTCCAAGCCCGAAGTGACCGTGCTGCCGCTGCCGGCGCCGCCGGCCCCCGCCCCCGCCCCCACCGACCTGTCCCTCTCCAACGCCTCGTCAGCATCGTGAGTGGTAGGGGGAGCTGCTTTGCCAAGTAGTTGTTCAGACGGAGCAGCCACGCAGCAGCTTGCGCGGTGGCGCGTGACGCCGAGCAGCCGCTGCAGCGCCACAGCGGGGTGGGGTGGTTCATGGCGGAGGCTAGTGCACACACCGCAGCTCACCGCCGCGAGCGCCTCCACTCCCCGCAGGTGCTGCTCCTCCGACGTCGGCGCTGCGCCCGCCTCCTCCAACGAGCGCCACGTGCTGATTGTTGCCAGCGACGGCCTGTGGGAGTGGGTCAGCAACACCACCGCCGTCGCCATTGCGTCCGCCGCCGCCAGCGGTGAGCGGGTGGGGCGGTGCTGGGGGCGGAACAGTCGGGCCGCCTCGCTTGCTCGCCCGCTGCCCTCCCTTGAAAGCCAGCCTGCGGCGGGAGCCTCAGCTCATGTTAGCTCCCATCTGCCTTCACCCCTCGTCTGCCGCCACGCCTGCAGCCGTGCAGAAAGCCTGCCGCACCAGCCTCCTTCTGCGTCAGCTCACCCCGCCTCCCCCGCCCTGCCTGCAGCCGAGGATGCCGCGCACAACTTGGTTGAAGCGGCCCAAAAGCAGTGGGCAGTCCGTTATCGCGGCCGCAACTGCGACGACATCACCTGCGTCGTTGCGTTCCTCGAGCGCTAGAGCGCCGCTCGGGCCTCCCACAGTGGCCGCTGCCCGTGGCTCGCCGCCGCTCACAAGAGCGACCGCTGTCGGCCGCGCCAGCCTCACCAGCACCACTTCTTGCGCAACTGGCGGCCCATCACGCCGCCTCGCCCACAACAACACCCCAACCCAACCCAGCCCGACCCTCCCTCCCCGACACAGCCAAGTTTTGACCTTCCCGTTGTTTTCTGCCGGCCGCCGGCCCGTTTCCTCCAGCCCAGCGCCTCCGA
Source organism: Micractinium conductrix (assembly GCA_002245815.2). Taxonomy (NCBI): domain Eukaryota; kingdom Viridiplantae; phylum Chlorophyta; class Trebouxiophyceae; order Chlorellales; family Chlorellaceae; genus Micractinium; species Micractinium conductrix. The sequence goes on from LHPF02000065.1 coordinate 37,480, forward strand.
CCACCACTGTACCACCAGCACCTCCCTCTCCGATGCATGCCTACTGACTTCCTTTCCCTTTATTGTTGCACCGTACCATCGCCAGCAGCAGCAGCAGCAGCAGCGGGGCCTTCCCCCGGCGATTTTCGCAGCGGTCGTGCCCTTCCCCCCCCCCCCGCACCTGCCCCAGCCGCACGCCACCACGCCTGCCTGCCCTCCTCCAGTGCTCGTTGCCCCTCCTGTGCTGCCCCCCCCCGCCCCCCTTTCCGTTTCATGACTTTGCCATTCGAGCCCTTGCTGCGCGGCCGCTTTGTGCCGCTGCTGCGGCGCTCGCCCCCGCCGCCACCCGCCCCTGCCGCCCCCGGTCCACACTGCCATGTATGCCTGATGTGTCTCCGCCCCTGGCCGCCGCCGCCACTGCCCCGGACGACTGCGCACGCACAGTGCGCAGCGAACGCGCCCGCTCCACAGCTCGCGGCTTGTTGCGCCTCCCCGATTTTCGAACTTACGATTCCAACCTCCCCTGCCCCCTCTGCTCCATCCGCCTTGCCCGCACCCCATGCTGCTGCGCACACCTTGCCCCACCTTGCTACGTGCCTCGTGCACACAACACATGATCACAATCCCTCTCCCCTCCCCCCATCATTGCTGCCCCCATGCACGCCGCATTGTTTGCGCAGACTTCTCCTTGGCAGCCTACTATGTTTGGGCCACCGTGTGAGCACTTCACGAAAGTCACAGAGTGCGACCTCGGTTGACAGTTGAGTTGAGCATCTCCCGGCGACACTGCTTCCTGGCACGCCGTTACCACCACGCTCCAGCCAAGACGGGGAGTTGTTTGTTGCTCTGGCGGTGCTCACTTCAGGAGGCACGCAGCTAGCTGCCGCCACGCCACCCCCCGCCGCCCCACCCGCTGCTGCTGCTGCTGCTCGTTGTGCCGCGGCTGCCGCCGCCGCTTACAGCGCGCAAGTCCGCCTCAACTGCCTCCACCAGGGCCGCTCGGTCCTTCTTCTTTAGGCCGCTGCTCTCGGCGATGCAGGAGGTCAGCGACAGCAGCTGCAGGGGGGAGACAAGGGCGGTGAAGGGTCAGCCATGCACCGCTGGCAGCCAGCCATGTGAAGGCGGCAGCGTGTCGTCAGCGCGTGCAGCAGCCCCTGCTGGGTGCCTGCCCACCCACCTGCTGCGTGGAGTACTCTGGGTGCGTCTGCGCCCAGTGCGGCAGCTCGGTCAGCGGGATGTAGAAGGCCTGCGGCGTAGATAACAGGGAGTGGGTCGAGGGGGCGGCCGGCGCGGTTGAGCGTGAAGAGCATGTAGAGAGGGGTGGAGCAGTCGAGAGGTGATGGTGCAGCTCTTCATGTGCTTGCTGCCTCCCGGAACCACGCGTCGACCACACAGCCCTCCCAAACCGCGCCTTAATGTATGCATCCACGTGCCGCAGTGCCGTGGGTTCCATGCCCCGCGGAAGCACCTTTGCCAGCGCGCGCTGCACGCCCTGCATCCACCGACGGGTGCCAGAGGCAGGCAGGGCAGCACACGTTGCGCGAGGGCTGCGGGAGTAGCGATTCGTTCACCCTTACGCGGCTGCGTTGGTATCGCAGCTGCTTGCCCCCCACTCAGCGCCCGTTGCTTGCACCAGCCAGCCAGCCAGCCAGCCAGCCACCCAGTGCTCTCCCTGCTGTCACCCCCCAGCCACCCACCTGCAGGTCGAGCGACATGGCCGCCCGCCCCTCCAGGCTGCACCGCTTGCAGCGGGAGAAGCCCTCCAGGCACGCCTCGGCCACGTGCGCCGCTGCCGCGCCCCACAGGCGAGCCCCAGAAGCAGAGTCCAGGCCGGGCACCTGGGTGTGAGGCACAGAGGGACGGGGCTGGGAACAAAGATAGCTGCGGGAAAAGGCATGCATGGGAAGAGCGCGGCGGCAGCAGCTGGGCGAATGCCGGCACACCGCTCCGCTGCACGTGTCCCCCCCCCCCACCACCTCACAGCCCCATCACAGCTGTGGTCGCCCACCTGCGCCACCCGCTGGTGCACAAGGTCCAGCTGCCGGCTGAGATCGTCCACCCAGGGGCCCTGACCGGTGGGGGGTTCCCCCAGCGTCCAGCTGGTGCCGCCCAGCCGCTCCGGCACCCAGCGCAGCGGCAGCAGCAGGCGCACGCCTGCGAGAGAGCAAGGAGGGGCGGCAGATGTTGGACGAGGCGGCAGTGGAGGGCGTGAATGATGACCAGGAGTGCAGCTGCACAGCATACGTGGCCCCCGCCCCAACCCCCACTGACTCGCGCTCCCTGCCCCCGTCTCCCACATGCCCGTACCACCCCACCACCTCACCCCTGCTCTCACCTGGCCCCCCCCCCCCCCTCCCCCCCCCCCCCCCCCCCCCCCTCCCCCCCCCCCCCCCCCCCCACACACACACACACACCTCCCCCACCAACTCACCCCTGCCCCCCTGCCCCCCCCCCCCCCCCACACACACACACACACGCTCTCACCTGCCCGCACCACAAAGTCCCTCAGGTCCTCCGCCGCCCCCAGGGTGCGCCCCAGGAAGCCCTCCAGCGCCACGCTGCCGCCCTCCCCCTGCGGCAGCGCGTGCGCCAGCCCGCCGCGCGCCCGCGCCAGCTCTGCCCCCACCGCCAGCAGCGACTCTGCGGCCGTGCAGCGCTCCAGCAGGCCAAACAGGTTGCCTGGGTTGACCGACACGCTCAGCTCGGAGGCTGAGGGGCCAGAGTGCTGCACGCCACCCGCTGCCGCCGCCGTGGCGCCGCCGCCGCCGCCGGGTGCGCCCGCCGGGCCCATGCCAGGCCCTGTTGCCGGGCTGCCGCCGGGTCCGCCGCCGGGCAGGGTGCGGCGGAAGTAGGCCGCGGCGGCGCTGGGCTGCGACGGAGCAGCGCTGAGCACGCTGGGCAGCGCGGCACCGCCGGCGTGGCCTCCAGCTGCTGCACGCGGCTCCAGCGCTCGTGCCAGCTTGGAGCCTGGCTGCGCAACAAACAGCGCTCGATACTTGCCGATGGACTCCCCCGCGACGCGCAGCAGCGTGGCGCGCAGGCGCGGCGTCAGCGCCGGGTCCGCCGCGCCGCCGCCCGCGCCGCCGTCGGCCGCGCTGCCGCCTTGCTGCGTGCCGCCGCTGCCTGCGACGTGCGGCAGGTCCCAGAGGGACACGTCTCCAAAGGTGGCAAAGACGTGCAGCAGGTAGAGCTCGTACAGCTCGCAGAGGCCGGCAAAGATGGCGGGGGCCACGGTGCGCAGCGGCCTGCGTGCGTGGGCGGTGCGTTGAAAAGTGAAGCGGCGGCGTGGGTGCAGGGGCGGCGGTGGGGATGCCGCAGGTGGGTGGGGCAGCTGTCGGCCAGCGCATGCAGAACTGCCAGTTGCGTGCTGGTCGTTCAAACGACCGGCCGCCGTCCGATCCATTGTCACAGCACAGTCTCGCAACCACGCGCGCTGCCTTCCATCCCTCCCCCATCTGAGCCCTCTTTGCCACCTGCCACCAACCCCGTCGATCCCCCTGCCCGGCCCCGCCTGCCCTGGCTGCGCCTCGCATCTCACCGCATGAGCGCTGCGTAGTCGCGCATCCACTTGTACATGCGCCAGGAGGCGTTGGTGACGGCAGGCGGCGCATCCCCCGCCGTGCCGCGCCACCCATCCATGCCGCTGCCGCCGGCCACGCTGTGCACCTGCTGCGTGTCCTCGTCAATGTAGTCGCCTGGGGACAGGGAAATCACGGCAAACAGGCGAGGCGGGGTGGGCTGCAGACAGTCGCAGAGCAGCTCGCGCCGCCAGGTGCCTGCTCAACTTGGCAGGCTGTCTCACGATGCACAGCAGCACACGCATGCGCCCCGCTCAAGGCCCAACACCCTGCCTGCCACACAAACACCCACCGAACACGTCGTCAAGCTCTGTGTCTTCACTGGTCAGTCCGCTGGCGCCGTCAGCCGCCTCGCCAGGGCCCAGCAGTCCTGCCGAAGGCGTGGTGCTGGCGGTGCGGGGTACCCCATACTCATCCACTTCTAACGCTGCCGCCGCTGGGCCATCTTCCAGGCCGTTGCCGGTGCCGCCAAAGCCCAGGGTGGCTGCCACGGCGGCGCGGCGGCGCGCAGTGCGTGGCGAGGTCTGCCGCCGCCACGGGTTGCCGCTCACCACCCAGTGCTCAAAGGGCTGGAAGCCGCCGTTTGCTGCTGCTGCCGCCGCTGCTGCCGCGGGGTTGAGTCCACCGACGTGGGGCGCGTCGTGCGCGCCGCCTCCTTCAGTGCCGCCCACCTCGTCGCTGCTGCTGCTGCGCGCTGCCAGCGCCTCTGCCAGGCTGGGCAGCTGGGCGGGCAGCCGCTTCCAGACCTCCTTGTCAAGCATGCTGGACAGGGCCTGCAAGTGGCAGGGGGTGTACGACGGTGACACAGGAAAAGTGAGCGGAGGGCCGCGATCAGAGATGCAGGACACAGTCTGGCCGCCTCCGGGCGCCCCCCCCCCCCCAGCCCCTCCCAGCACCCACCCGCCCACACCCGGTGCCCACCCACCCACCTCGATGTTGCTGTGGTGGAAGAGGCGGAAGAACTTGGCTGCCTGGCGCTCGAGCAGGCCCCGCAGGGAGGCGCAGGGGGCGCCAGAGAAAGACTCCCCCACCGCCAGCGCGCGCTGCGTCCAGTCCATCACCTGTGCGTGTTGCCACAGGGCAGGGGAAGGAGGAGTTGTGGCTAGGGCAGGCGAGGAGCAGGCGAGGCACGCCGCAGGCACACCCTAGCTGATAACAACAACCCGAGCGCTCGCTCGCTGCTGGCGGCCGCCTGGCGTTTCCTCCCTGTCGCTGCCTCTCCCTCGCAGCTGCGCGCTGGAAGCACCTGCAGGAAGTGTTCCCCCTCAAAGGCAGCGGGCGAGGAGAGCAGCACGCCGATGCGGCGCGCCGCCTCCTCCCAGATCAGCTTGCGCCCCGCCAGCAGGCCCGCATGCACCGCCTGGGAGGGGGCGGCGGGAGGGGGGAAACGGGTGAGGCGGGCAGTAGAAGGGCTTGTTGTGTGGTGTGCTGCCTGCGCTTCACTCGGCCTCGCCACCATGCAAATCGTCCACCTCCACCCACCCGCAACACCGCGCCCACCCTGCTTCGACAAACGCGGGTGCCTCGATTGCTTGGCACCCACTCTGCCACCCCCACAAGCCTGCAACCAACCAAACGTCAGGCCACACCCACCTGCAGCACCGCGCCCCACTCCGCCTCGTCGGAGGCCCGCGCCTCGATCTCCTCCAGCTCAGAGGCGGTGCCGCGCTGCAGCCCCAGCACAGCGCGCCCCGTCACGCTGACCGGGTCGCTGTCGGTGGAGACCAGCGGGGGCAGGTCATCCACGTTGAAATGGGAGGGGGCAGAGGCGGCCCCAGGGTGCACTGCCATGATGCCGCCACCGCCGCCGGCGCCAAAGGGATCGTCGGCGGCGGCGGTGCCAGCAGGAGCGCCGCCGGCGGATGTGCCGCGCAGGCACGCCTGCAGGGTGCGGCGAGCCGCCGTCAGCGCTGCCGACTCGGTGGCGTGCCGCTCCAGCGCCGCCTCGTGCCAGCGCACCTGACGTCGACACATGAGAGAGTGCGGGCTGGCGGAGGTGTGAGTTGGGGCGTCAAGCAGCCAGGCTTGTCCGCGCAGTGCGCGCGCCGGCGGGCGCGACACGCGAGAAGTGTGGCCAGGTGGGGCCGCGAGCGGTGCGCATGGCATTGCGCACCATGTGGAAGTGCGACACCAGGATGTCAAACAGCACCATGAGGACGCGCGCCAGGCAGGTGCGGAAGAGGTCCGAGGGCAGGAAGCGGACCAGCTCCTGCGTGCGGGGAGGGCAAGGGTCGGGGTGGGCGGGCGGCAACGGCAGACGGGGCCGAGCAGTGGTGGGCTGGGAGCACTGTGAAGAGACAGCCAGGTGTGCACAAGCAGCGCCGTGCCGCTCGCACGCTGCAGCACCCACCTGCAGGTTGCCCGCCACCGCCGCCTTGTCCTCCGCGCCGGGCCGCGTCAGCAGCACGCCTCGCACCACCTTGGCGGAGGAGGTGGCGATGGTGGCAATGAACGCAGACTGCACCTCGTCGCCGAGCTGAGTTGAAGGGGAGGGGAGAAGAGGGAAGGTCTGGGCCAACAGGGCTGCGCACCGGCGAGCAGGCAGGGTTGGCGGGCTCCTGTACGTATTGAACGTCCATCTTGGCTGCCACTGCACGCCGCCGCTCTTCGCGCTGCTCCCGCTCCCACCTGGCCCACATCCCGACGCACCCCCCACCCCCACCTGCCCCACGTTCCCCAGGAACATGTAGCCCTCCAGAACTTTGGTGTAGTGGGAGGGGCGGAAGTCGGCGCAGACGGCAGCCAGAGCGCCCTCCAGCCGCGACACGGTGTCGGCGTACAGGCCGTGGGTGCTGCCGCGCAGCTGCGGGGGGAGGGCGGAGGAGGCGGCAGCAGGGATGGCGTGTCGGAAGGCAAGGCAGCTGCCTTGCCACCTTCCACGCCACTGCTCTCTTCCTCCTGCGTCGTCCCCCTGCCCCCCCCCCCCCCAAACCGTCCCCCTGCCCCAGCGCCCACCCACCTCCTGCGCCACCCTCAGCCCATCCCCCAGCTCCTCCATCGACTGGGTGCAGCGCGCGCACAGCCACAGGGCCTCTGCATACTCGCCGCCCTCCTGCGCCTCCCTGCAATGGAGAACTAGTGGGATCGGCAGGTGATGGCACAGCTGGCCATGGCACCCTGCGCATCGTCGCACGCAACGCGGGCGAAGTTGGCTCGCCACGCCTGTGAAACATCCCGGCCGGCCCCGCCCCGCCCACTTGAGCGCGCGCTGCAGGTTGTGCGCCTGCTGCAGCTTGAGCAGCACCTCCAGCAGCCCCGTCAGCCCCTGCTTGCGCCGCGTGTCCTTTGAGATTTTGAGGTTTGTGGACACCTGAAGGGGTGGGGGGTCCACAGTGGAAGGGTGTAGAGTGGGTGCCTGGCCTGCCAGCCCCGCGGGCCCCACAGCTGCTGCCACCACCTTGCATGCACCTCCTCTTAACCTTGGTGACACCGCCTGTCACCGAAGCACTCGCATGTACGCTCCCAGGGCTCCGGAGCCCCCCACCCACCTCCCGCAGCGCCAGTGCCAGCCGCTCGCGCGCGTGCTTGGTGGTGGCGTGCGTCTCGACGAGGCTCCTCTCCACCTGCCCCACCTCCTCCACCCCCGCCACAAATCGGTCGTAGTTGGCCAGCACGTGCTGGCTCAGCTTCTCACTGACCACCTGCGTGTGTGGCGCAAAGGGCCGGCAGGGTGGAGGACGGCGACGGCAGGTGAGGGTGGAGCGCGGGGCACGGCAGTTGGGGGAAGAGGGGGGAGCCAGCGGGCGTCGCATTGGCTTGCAGGCAGCTGGGTATCGACGATGGGTGAACAGCAGCTGGGGGGGCGGGCCGGCTGCCAGGCAACAGAGAGCGTCGGCTGGCAGAATGGTGGGTGCTGGTGTGCGGGAGGCGGGCGGGCAGAAGGTAAAGGGAGGGCACGCGCAGGGCGGCGCCGCCACCGCCTGCCAGCAAACTGGCCCAGATCTCCATCACATGCACACCTTCTTAATAACAAAAAACAGCGGCAAAGACACAGCTGCGTGCAGCCCTCACCTCCAGCACGCCCGTGCGCTCCTCGGCCACCGCCTCCAGCTGCGACGCCTCGAACGCGATGGGCAGCTGGCGCAGCTCAAACTCGAGCGCGTCGAAATGCTCGGGTGGGTCAAAGTACCCCGACGCCAGCTCCAAAAGCGCCGCCTCGCCCTCATCCTCGCTGACGGTGGCGGTCGGTGCTGCCGCAAGCGCCCCGTAGGCAGCGGTGCTGCCGCCGCCGCCGCCGTCGGCGTAGACGTCGGTCACGCTGCTGCGCCGCCCCGGCACCTTTCCCGCCAGCTTTTCGCCCAGCCCCGTGAGGGAGCGCCCTATCTTGCCCAGAGGGGACGCCATGGGCGGAGTTTGCGATCGCGAGACTGAAAGGGGGGGGTTGCGGCGCCCGCCGCGCCTGCTGGGCGACCCTACAGGCCTGCCGATGGCGCAGGGGCACGCATAGGCGCAGTCAAAGCGGTCCGCGAGAGGCCGGGGGAGGCAAGGGAGTCGGAGTGCCGCCGAGGCTGGGCGTGATCTCTTGGTTCCGAGCAGCAGGTGCTACAGGGCACACCGCCGACCCGAGAAGGCCCAGGCAAGAGGGCTGGCCAAGGGCTTTCCAGTTCGAGCAGCACGTTGAGGCCTCCCCCCGCAATCTCTGGCATCCTATCATAGCTTGATCGTCGCCCCGAGGCTGTTTCACTGACTCCCCCTCTTACGGGGGCCTTGCAGCGCACGTCCAACGACGCAACTTGACCGTCCGCTCTCGAAGCCGCCCTCCGTCTCACCTGGGCGCCTCTGTTCTGACTCGGTGTCGGGTAATCGGTCTGCGATGACCGCCCGCGAGCCCCTAAACTGGACACGCCTGCTGCGAGGCAGGTGCTTGAAGGAAGAGCACATGAAAGGCGAGGGGCGTGTCGAGGGATGTGCAGGAGAGGCGTGGGGCTACGGTCCAAGCGGTGCAAGGCGGGCTGCACTCCTCTCGCCACCGGCAGCGGTGCCGCCGCCGCCGGCGTTCTCGCTGCCTCTCGCTGCCGTCACTGCACACCTCCCGCCTGCTTCACCTCGTGCAGCCCTGATCGAAACCATGAAAGACTGCATCTCACACTGCCAGGTCAGCCCCGGCCGGTGGGACTACCACCGTCTCGCGGGGGTGGTGGCGGCGCAGCAGCTGGCAGAGGCGCTGGCCGCCGCCGACCCTGCGCTGCCCGCAACTGAAGACAAGCTGCAGGTTGGCTGCAGGGAGAGGCTAGGCGCAGGGGGGCAGCAGTTTGAGTACGCAATCATGAAGTTGTAGGTGGCGGGTGCAAGCGCTGATTGTTGGGCCGCCCGGTGCAGCGGGAGCAGGCTTAGGTGAGGGGTCGGCCTGACGCAAGGCGTGCACCATCACCGTGCATCAGCCGGCGCCCGCAACCGTGCCTCCTCCCACGCCCTCCAGGTGCTGAACAACCTGCTGGTCCCGTTTGGCACGTGGCTGAGCCCTGCCCTGGGCTACGGAGGGTTGGCGGGGGCGCTGGTGCGCTTGTTCAAGGGGTGAGGGTGGGGCGGGGGTGGCGGGCTGCAGCACGGCACAGGCGTGGGCATGCGCTTGGCAGCCTGCGGAGCCGCAGCCTGGACAGAGCGTGCCAGCCTGTTTCACCACGCACCTTTTCACGCCGTGCTTGCTGCGCTTGGCCACACGTGCTGCACTCCCGCCGCCCCTCCCTGCCCCTCCTCCCCCGCTGCCCCTGCTTCTGTGTTATTGAACACCTGTTTGCCTCCCTTGCCTCCCCTGCTGCCCCCGCAGCACCCGCCGGGACTGGGAGGCCCACGGGCTGTCCCTGTCGTGCCTGCGCCTCATTGTGTAGAGCCTGGCTGCGAGCCCAGAGGGGGGGGTGCAGCCGCTGCAGGACAGCAGGAGATCAAAGACAGTGCGGCAGCGCTCACCGACCACCTGCGCAAGGTGGGCGGGCGGGCGGGTGGGTGGGCGGGTGGGTGGGTGGGTGGCCGGGCGGGTGGGTGGGTGGGCGGGCGGGTGGGTGGGATGGTGGGCGGATGAGCATGTGGCTGGGTGGGTGGCTGGTTCCAGCACACTGCATGTGCGGACGTGTGCCAGCGCAGCCCGCGCTCACAGCCTGTCAATTTCGCCTCTCTGTTCGCCCACCGCACGCTCGCAGGTTGCGGAAAAAGGCATGGCCCCCCAGCACGCCCAAAGCGTGGACGACTGCCTGGAGACCCTGGCCGACCTGCTGCGGTACCTGGGCCACCCTGCGGTGCGTACGGTTTATGCAGGTGCAAATTCGACTACAACTGTTCGAAAAAGCTTACAAGGCATGTGCTCTCGCGCTTCTTTCGGGCCTGCCGCAGCGCTGCTGCAATAGCTTCCCTCTGCGATAGCAGCGCACCCACCTCCCGTTCCCCCGCCTCTGCTGCAGGTGGAAGCTGCCAAGAAGGCGGCATGGCGAGCGGAGTTGCCAGGTGCATCCCTGGGGTTGTTGGGCGGAGCGGGGTGGTGAGGCGGGTGGGACTTGGGCAACTGACAGCAGCCAGCGGGAGGCGGTGCGGCTGGCATCAACCCAGCGCATGCTACGTCCTCCCCCCCCCTGCAGCTGCCTTGCTGATGCTGGCCCAAGATCCGGTTGAGGCGTGGGGTGTCGTCAATCATGAGCCTTACCTGGAGGTGAGAGGACGGTGTGCAGTGCTTGGCTGGTTCTGATGCGCGCCTGCCTTGTGGCACCTCGACGAGGGAGCCTGCAAGGCCTGTGACCTGTGATGACGAGAGCAGCAGCAGCAGGCACGAAAGGGCGCCGTGACCGGTCAGCTGCAGCTGCCGCATCAGCCCACCCTCACTCGATGCTTACTGGAAACCTGCTGCAGGAGGAGGAGGAGGATGAAGAAGGGGAGGAGGAGGCGGAGGAGGGCGGCGACGCCCTGCGCTACTTCCTGCCCTGCTCCCTCAACATTGTGCGGCTGCTGGGGGCGCTGACGCAGGTGCGTGAGGCGCGGTCCCCACGCCCCTCCCCCAGAAAAATTCACAGTGCTTCATTGGCCTGCCGCGTGCCCCCCACAACGACCGGGGCGATGCACCGGGCGCCGCCAGCGGCAGCGTTTGGGGTGGTGGTGGTGTGTGTGTGTGGGTGTGTGGGTGTGTGTGTGTGTGGGGGGGGGGGGGGGGGGGGCACGCGCCTGAACTGGGTGGGATCCACTCCTCGGCGCCTCTGCAGCAGCAGCCCGCACCTCTGGCGCGCTGCGACAGCCCCGCCCTGCGCCCCCCCCTGCCCCTGAGTGACAGCGGACGGGCCACCCGACTCGCACGATGATGAAGCAAGGAGACCTGCTGATGCACACGGGGGCGTACGAGGTGCTGCTGTGCCTGCTGGAGGTGGGTGGGGTGGGCAGCCGCAGCGGCTGGGAGAAGGGGACAGCGGTCTGCGTCATATGCACCCCGACCACCACCTCAAACGGCCGTGGCTGCGAGGGTGAGGATGATCAACCGTGTGCTTGTCGGCAGCGTGGCCGGGGGCAGCATGGATGGGGGGTGCGGCAGCTGCTGCACCGCCAGCGAGCAGCAGGCGGTGCTCAGCACGTGTCTGCTCCTGCACTCCTCGCACCACCTGCAGACCGCATGCCACATGACCTTCACCGACAAGTATGCTCAAGTGTCGTTGGAACCCCAGGTAGGTGGCCCCACGGCGTGACGTGGCCCAATCTTGTGGGGCCACCACACGTGTCGTGGTTAGCTGCCACACACGCCACCCCCACCGCACAGCCAGGCCCGCTGCGCCTGTCTGCCACATCACGCCGCAATGCAGGCTGCTCCGCTGCCGCTGCTTGTCTCTCGCTGCTTTTGTTTTTTTGCCCTGCTTGTCCCTCGAGCCTCCCTCGTGTGTGCTGCTGCTTCACACCCATGCGGCGTGATGCCCTGCAAAGGAATCTGGAGCCGCCATGCTGCGCAACCTCCTCGCGCTCGTGGGATACGGCACCATGTTCGTTTCGCAGGAAGCAATAGAGGAGTGGCGGGAGGCAGGTGGGCTGCCGGCTTGGCGGGAGGAGGGCAGGCGCACGTGGGCATCGACACGCTCCCTGATCCGCGCCTGTCCTTCAGCTGGATTGCGCTTTCCTGCTGTGTCTGCGCAGGCTGGGAGCCGATGCTGCGCATGATGCAGGGCGACCGCACATACCACGGCCACTACAGGGCCTACTTCAAGGTGCGTGGCGGCTCGTGTGTGTTTGTGTTCACAGGGGCAGCTCATGGAGCTTACCCGGCAGCCTGCCCTGGTCGGCAGCTGCTGCGACGGCCCGTCCTTTCCTTTGCAGGGCTTTACACCTGTCCAACCACAGGAAACCTGTCGACACAGCTGCTTGATGCGCGCGTGTTGAACAGCCTGCCCCCCCCCGCTTCCCCCCCCCCCCCCCCCCGCAGCGCATGTCCGCACTTCTGCTCGAGCACCTGCCAGTGAGTTGGCAGCGGGAAGGCAAGGGGTGGCGGGTTGCGCATTCTGCACCTGCCCACGTGTCTGCACGCCGTGCCCGCACGCTGCGCCTGCCCTGTGATCCAGCCGCCCGAAAGCGTGCGCAAGGGTGGCGTGCTTGTGTTGTGCAGCGCCAGCGCCACCCACCAATGCCCTGCACGTTTAGTCAGGAGACTAGTCTCAGGCCCGGCTGCAGCGTCGCCTCCAACGCCGGCTGCTGGCCTCTCCCTTTCACCTCGCCTCCGACAGAAGTTCCGCCCGCGCAACGATCGGCAGGCAGGGGATGATCCGCAAGCTGGCCGGGGCGCTGCAGGTGGCCACGCTGGAGCTGTCAATCCCCGGCAACATGGCACGGCAAGACGAGGTGGGCGCGCTGTGCCCAGCGCAGCCGTCAGCATTGTGCTGCGCTGGTGCTCCTCCGGCCAAGACTCCGCGGCACTGTGCTGGTGGCTGCTGTGTGCGCTGTGTCGGCGGCAGGGGCGAGATGCCCGGGGAGGAGGGGCTGTCGATGACCCCGCATCCCCCGCTGCCCCCTCCCACGCACTCCTGTTGTGCTGCAGCCGCGCGCGCAGCACGGCGTTGGGCCGATGGAGGCGCGACCGCGCATAGCGCAGGTGCACATGCGGGGCCAGGCAGCAGGGGCAGGCAGGCCGTTCGTGCGGTGGTGGAGATGGCGAGCCGGCGAGCCGCGGGGCGCCAGAGACGGGCAGGGGCCGGCGAGCCGCGGGGCGCCAGAGACGGGCAGGGGGGAGCTGGCGCTCTTGCCGGCGCCGTGCCTGATGTGGAGCCGCCCCTGCACCCTCCCATCCCGGTGCATGTGGCAGGTGACGGGCCCTGGCGGCATGCCCCTAGACATATACGAGGTGTCCATGACGCTGAGGGACTACCACAGAAAGTGCGCAAAGTGCGGCAGGAACGAGGAGCAGCTGGCGGCTGCGCAGCAGGCGCAGCAGCCCGGGCCCAGCACCTCGGCACAGGCGCCGACGCACAAGCACCTGCTGCGCACCTGCACTGCGTGCCGCCGGGTGTGGTACTGCGGTGTTGAATGCCAGCGCGCCCACTGGTCCACGCACAAGCCAGTGTGCAAGCGGTACCAGCGGCATGATGACGAGGAGGAGGAGGAGGAGGAGGAGGCAGAGGGAGAGGAGGTGAGGAGGAGGCAGCTGTGCTGCTGTGTACGCCGGCTCGAGTGCCGTGCGGGGGTCTGGCCTGTGGCAACGCCTGCGGCCGCATGGCCGGTGCAGGTGGAGCAGGCGGTCCCTCTCCGCTCACTCGTTCTCGATTCCTCACCACCCCGCCTTGCTACTGCAGGAAGAGGTGGGGGAGGGGGCGGCGGCGGCAGAGGAGGGCAGCAGCAGCCAGCGGTGCGCCGGCTGCGGCAGGCGTGCCGAGGAGGGGCCGCCGCTGCGTGAGTGCTCCGCATGCCACCGCGCAGCATATTGCGGCGCGGAGTGCCAGCGACAACACTGGAGGCAGCACAAACCGCTGTGCAAGCAGCACCAGCGGGAGCAGCAGGCGGCGCAGTAGGACGGGGACGTTTCAGTGTGGGGGGCCGCGCTCTGCGGCAGCGGTCGCGGCATGAGGCCTCCAGCAGCGAGCGCTGGGCAGGGCTGCGGCGGCCTCCGGCAGGCTCCGAGGGGGGATGTATGGTTTGCAGGCAGGCAGGCATTTCCCGGTCATCCGTGTGTCCACTCCCAACTGTGCTGTGCCCCTTCTGTCTGCCCACGTGCCCTGCTGTGACCCTGCGCCACCCCTCCAGCCACGAGCAGGCTGCGGTCGGCCGCAGGGGGGAGCGTGAGGTGCGCCGCCCCAAGGGAGGAAGCACGTCCCATCTCGCGTCTCTTGCGTGCAACGGCTTGCCTGGTCCTTGGCCGTGAGCGGGGGAGCGCAGGCGGCCACGGTCTGTCGGTAGTAACAGCGGGGAGGCGGGGCCTGCTGGTTGGGCAGGGCCCCATGACAGGGTGGTGGAAAGGGACAGGGGGGAGGCGTGAAGGGGAGGCGTGAAGGCATGGGTGAAGGCAGCTGCTGTGGGGTGAAGGGGTGCGCGAAAGGGAGCTACGGCGTGCGCTGACATATCAGGGGAGGCCTTATTGCCGAAGGGTACAAACTGGTCACTTTGAGGTTCGCTCACTAAGAAGGGGAGGGCAAGGTGGACGTGCAAGTAGCCGCTCAGAACCCAAAAGGATGGGGCCAAAGGCAGCCGGGCACATGGGTCGGTGGCTGGACAGAGGGGCGGATTGCGTCAAGCGCAGCGGTTGGACACCGAAGGTCAAGTCCCGGTCACATGCTGCTGACCGAGGAAAGGTAAGGAAAGATAAAGAATCAAAGGAGGGCGACGAGGCGGGCAGACCGCTGCAGCGCTGTGTCAGGCTGCTGCAAATGCGGCCAAGGGCGCACCAGAGGCGCCTCTGCTCGGCGGCATGCCTGCCTGCGGCGCCGTGAGCTGCGACGGGGGCGACGGGCTCATGGCGCGGCTGCGTGCGCAGGCCTGCGGGCTGCCGCTGCGGCCCGCCAGGGTGCTGCAGCTGCTGCCGCCTTCGCCGGCGGCAGCGCTAGGCACGCCGTCGCCGCCGCTGCGGCGCACGCCAAACAGCTCAGCGCCCAGGGCCACCAGGTGCTGGTGCCGGGCCTGCGAGTGCCAGGGGGACGGTGGGGGGCGTCGCCATGATGCTCGGCTTGTGGTTTGCACACAATGGGGCAACGTGTAAAGGACAAGCAGGCAGAGGGACACGGCAGGGCGTGCGCTGCGCCCCTAGCGCACCTGCCGTGCCGAGGTGGCGATTGCGATGCGCTCGTCGCTGCTGCGAGCCGCAGCGGCGGCAGCCCGCAGGTTGGGGCCCCAGAGGGTGCCCGCAGGCGCGCCGCCCCGCCGTCCGGCGGGCGCTGTGATCATCTCGCTGCCTCCCTCGCCTGCTGAAGGCTGCTGCTGCGGCTGCTCAGCCAGCGGCTGCCAAGCGGCGCTAGCGGCTTCCATTGCCGCCTCCTGGACGGAAGATGGATGCGGCACCAGCAGCACGCCAGGTGAGAAGTCGGCTGGTGGTGCGATACAAGATAGCAGCAGCGCCACAGGCACGGGCCACGAACAAAACCCATCACCCCGCCACACCACGCAACCGCGGCAGCTCACCTTTCGTGCCCTCTCCAGCTCTTGGGCCGCTGCCTCTGCCGCCGCGATTGCCTGCGCCGCCGCCTGCCGCTGCTGCTGCACCTGCTGCCACGCCGCCAGCACCGCCTGCTCCTGCTGCAGCTGCTCCGACGTGACGGCTGCAGTGGCGGCTGCCAGGCCAGACAGCATGGCTGGCAGGCGCAGCTGCCCCTGGCTGTCGGCGCCGGAGAGCGGGCGAGTTGCCGCCGCCGCAGCGCCGACCTGCGCTTGGGGCATCATTGCCAGCGGCAGCGAGTCCTCCACCGCCGGCTGCCAATCGGGGTGCATCAACACGGCGGCCACGCCGGCGCTGCCAGCCGCGGACGAGGGCAACGCGGCCGCGGCGGCGCCGCCCGCGGCCTGCCACTGCGCTGCAAAGGGGTCTGCATCTCCGTCGAGCACTGCCGCACCGCCGGCACCCGCCTCCTGCGCTGCATCCAGCCCCGCTGCTGCATCCTCCCACAGCAGCGGAGAGGCGGCAGCCTCCGCTGCCATGCCGGCCAGGGGGCTGCTGCCGCCGGTGCTGAGCAGGCTCTGCAACTGCAGCGCCTCTTCCTCCTGCTCCTGCTCCAGCTGCTGCTGCTGCGTCGCCATGGTGGCCACTTCGCTGTGGGGAGCGGTGCCCGCCAGCGAAGCCGCCAGCGAAGCGCTGCCTGGCCTGCCTGGCGTCGTACCTGGCAGCGACGCGCTGGGCGCTGCTGCCGGGGAGGGCGTCTTGGCTGCCATGGCCGCCGCCTCCCCGCGCTGCCGCTTGCCGCTGCTGCCGCCGCCGCCGCCCGACAGCCGCCGGGCCTGCTTGCTGCTGTGGGTGT
Organism: Micractinium conductrix; assembly: GCA_002245815.2. Lineage (NCBI taxonomy): Eukaryota > Viridiplantae > Chlorophyta > Trebouxiophyceae > Chlorellales > Chlorellaceae > Micractinium > Micractinium conductrix. The sequence continues at coordinate 53,426 of LHPF02000065.1, forward strand.
GCCCCCCGCCCGCCTTGTGCGACCGCGGCGGCTGCTTGGCGGGCGGCCGGTGGTGCTGCTGCTTGCGGTGTGACGCGGCATGCAACGGCGACGGCTGCGCAAGCCCGTGCGGCCGCGCCGCCGCCGCCACTGCGGTGCCCAGCCCGGCCTCCTCCCACAGCCGGCAGAAGGCAGCTTCCACTCGGGCGCACATCTCCCTGACAAAGGGAGGGAGGGAAGGAGGCAGGGCAGGCAGGGGCGGTGGGTGCGGCGGCGAGCCGCCAAGCCGCTTGCCCCGCCGCCGAGCCGCGCCTGCACTTTGCATAAGGCGTGCCTCCCCGCATGCTGCACCAAGCCTGTACCTCCTACCAGCTCCCCCTCCGTGCTTGCGCTCACGTGATGGGGCTGCCAGCGGCGTTGTATTGCCGGCAGTTGGCCCACACCAGCTGCACATCCGACAGCGCCTCCGCCGCGCTCCAGTAAGGCACCCGCTCCCAGCTGCCGTGCAGGCCTGCGCAGAGGGCGGCACAACGGAGAGGCGGCGCAGCGGCGCAGCGGCACAACGGAGGAGGGAGGGAGGAGGGGCAAGTGAGCGAGGCGGCGCAGGCAGCGCCAATGCCTCCACCGCCGGTGCCTCACCATGGCGGCATTGCTAGGCGTCGAGAGCACGTTGCTGCTGCTCAACGGACAGGTGGAGCCGGTGGATTGCATTGTCACCGCTGTCACCACGTCTTGTCTGCGGCACGCATTCGTGTTTTCTGCAGCGCTGTCGAGTGGACGAATGGATCAATGCATGGGCGCGTGCCGCCGTGCGCCACGCACCCAGGGCCAGCCTGCCCTTGATTGTGCCCAGGTCCATGGGCCTCTTGATCACTGTGGGATAGTCTGGGATGCCCAGCGCTTGAGCATCCACCTGCAAGAACGGCAGAGCCAAGCAGCCGGCAGGCAGGGAGGGAGGGGGGAAGGTTGGGAGAGGCGCGCGCTCCGCGACTGGTGACCGGCAGCTGCAAATGGACCGGCAGCGCAACCCGGCCCCCGACACATGCGGGGGTGTTCCTCGTGGCAGAGCGTCACAGGGAGCGCGACGCACCGGCTCTGAAAACGGCTTGGCCTCTGGGTGCTGCAGCAGGCGGTCCAGGACCAGCAGGCAGCGGTGCAGCTCGGCATGCCTGCACGCGCAGGCGCGGGGTGTGGGGGAGGGCAGCATTGGGGAGCCACGTGGCAGGCCTGGCGTAGCGTGCAGGGCTGGAGGCAAGCACGTGCAAGCGTTGCTTCTGCAAGGGGCGACCAGAGCACTAGTCTGCACGTGTCCCCACCCCTGCCCCCGTGCCCCACAGCCGGGCTTCGTCCCCGCTCACCGCTGCTGGCTGTCGTCGGCGGCCACGCCCTGCGCGCCCCCCCGCCGTCCCCCGCCCCTGCGCAGGTCTGAGGCCTGGTACCCACTGGCAGTGGGAGAGCCCAGCAGCAAGCTGCTGCTGTTGGGGGACATGAGGGACAGCAGCCCCGCGTCGATGTGCTGGCCAAGCGACGCCTGCTGGCCCAGCAGGGGCGCCACGCCGCCGTAGGGTTGCTGCTGCTGCGCGTGCGCCTGCTGCTGCGCCTGCTGCTGCCCCGCCTGCATCTGCACCTGCTGCAGCTGCGCGTGCGCCGCCTGCCGCTGCTGCAGCGCCGCCAGCATGTTATGCTTAAGCAGCGCGAGGCGCTGCCGCTGGCGGTCGTTCTCCGCCATTGGGCCGCCGCCGCCGCCGCCGGTCTGCTGCTGCTGCTGGTGCGCAAAGGGCCCTGCCGCCCCGCCGCTGCCGCCCAGCTCCGCTGGGCGGATGGAGGACGCCAGCGGGTGCGCGCCGCCCAAGGGGCCTCCCTCGCCGCGCCCCGGCGGCGGCATCTGCCCCGACGCCATCGCCTCCAGCATCTGCTGCTGCTGCTCCGCCAGGCTGGTCTGGCGCTGCGGCTGGTGCGCCGGGGGCGAGGGCAGGCACAGGCCCTCGGTGTTGAGGCCACCCAGGAGCGGGTGGGGTGCCGAGGGGTCGTGCTCCACTGTGAGCATCTCGTGCTTCAAACGAACCAGCGCCAGGCGGCGGTGCTCCCGCTTGGCACGCTCCGCCGCTGCCAGCCGCTGGTGCGCCGCCAGCTGCTCCAGCTGCGCCGCCTGCTGCATGTGCAGGAGCGACAGGCCGTCATAGCCGCTGCCGCCGCTCAGGCCGCTTGCCGGCGGTTCGAGGGACATGCTGGCGCCGCCGCCGCCCAGCCCCATCGACAGGCTGGCACCCCCAAACGCGACGTCACTGCCGAATGCAGCGGCGCCAGGCACGGCGCCGGCGCTGCCGTTGCCCACGGGGGGGCCCAGGCCGAAGGGGGAGCGCTGGCGCGGCGCGCCGCCGCCCTGCTGCGCCGCCAGCAGCGCCAGCCGCTGCTGCTGCTGCTGCTGTGCTTGCTGCGCTTGCTGCTGTGCCTGCTGCCGCTGCATCAGCGCCAGGTTGGCCTGCTGCTGGTTGGGCTGAGGGTCCAACCCCAGCGGCAGCTCGGGGCTGGGCCGGTACGGCACCTGTCCTAGGTATAGGCCCTGCCCTGCATGCTGCTGCACCTGCTCTGCCTGCTGCGCCTGCTGCTCCGCCTGGCGTGCGACACCATTGCCGGCGTCGCCGAGGCCCATGTGCCGCCACAGCATGTCGACCATGGGGGCCAGCTGGTCGGCGGCGCGCACAGTGTCGCTGCCTGGTGGGTGCAGCGCGCGGCACAGCGCCCACACGCGCTGGATGTCTGCGACGGGGGTTGGCACGTCATCTGGTTGATTCGGGGGGCTCACCGGCGGGCGTTGTGCGCAGCACAGCAGCGCCCCGCCAAACGCAAGTAGCCGTTGCTGGTGCACCGCATCCTGCACGACGCCTCCTGCACAGCGCCCCTCCTTGTGCCCGCGTGGCGCGCACCCGCATGCATGTCGTCGGGGCCAGGGTAGCCACCATCTGAGAGGCGCCGCAGGATGGCGGCGAAGCAGGGGGCCTGCTCGAGGGGCGACCCGGGGGGGGGGGAGGAGGCAGGCGCGGCAGGATGGGCAGAGGGGAGTATCCAGCAGGCTGCGGCGCAACGTGTGGCCATGGCATTGATGCGCCTGGTGGACATGCACCACGAGTCCTGCTCACGGGCTGCACACACTCTGTGCCTCAGCAGCTGCAGCGGCCGCATCGGCAGCACCTCAAACTGTCTACAACATCAGAGACACCCGGCCGCCTGCAGGCCCGCAAGGTCTGCACAGACGCACCCCTCCGCCGGCGCCAGGCGGCGGCGCGTTGAAGTAGGCTTTGGAGGCCTCGTGCTGCGCAACCTCAAGGATCACCTGTGGGCGGCGCGGGCGAGGGGGCAGGAGCACAGCAGAGCAGCGGTCGAATGCGGGCAGGCGAGCGCCCGGTCCTGCCTGTTTCTGCCGCGAAGCGGCGCGTCACCCGGGGCGGTGGGCCCAGGGCAACCCGGACAGCCCTCATTCTGTCCGTGTGTCCCCCAACTTGCCTGTCGCGCGCTTAGGGCCCAGTTGGTGCCTCCCTGGCCGTTGGCTGGGTCCAGCGGCGCCATCGTCTGGACCACACGCTGCCGGGCGCTGCCGGCGGCGAATGGCAGGTGACCAGGGCTGCCGGGCAGTGTGCCAGGATGTTGCTGCGCCCTAGAGCGTTGTTCGAGCGGCGGGTTTCCACATCCGTCACGAGCGCCGTTCGCGCGCTCCTGAGCGCGGTTGTGCAGCGCTACGTTCTTGGCATGACAAGTAGCGAGTGTACTGGTGGTGATGAGAGCGGGCTTAACAGGCCTGCTGTCTCTGCTGTGGCCTCTTGTCTTGCGGGGTCGCGCAAATCCCCTGCTCCCGGGCGCCGTTCATCTTGTGGGTGCGATCCAGATCGCTGTGGAAGCGCCGACAAAACTCTTGGGCCACGCAAAGTGATCACAGTGGTGGTCAGCGGCAGCGCTGCAGCGAGCAGGCGCTAGCGGTCGCCAGCCCAGCAAACATGCAAGCCGTGGCGCCCCTAGACTGCCTGGCCTGCCTGCCGGGGGCTCCCGGCAAGGCCAACCGCGGCGCCGCCGCCCTGCACGGCCAGCTGTTGGCGTACGCGGCAGGGCCCACTGTAGTCGTGTGCGACGCACAGCGCATGGCGGTGGCCACCACCCTGTCGGGGGCGCATCGTCAGGCGTCGGTGGCAGCGCTGGACTGGTGCGGTGGCCGCCGGCGGCTTGCGGGTGCTCCACCGCGCGGCCTGGCCGCCTGCCCATCTCCCAGCCTGCACTGCCCTGCTCGCTGCCATCTCCCATCCATTCCTCATCCGCTGTCCTGCCACGCCTAGCCATGCATCCCCGCTGAACCGCGCCGCCACCGCAGGCACCCGGGGGGCGGGCCGCGCGAGCCGCGTGCCGCGGCGCAGCTGCGGCTGGCCAGCGGCGACGAGGATGGGCGCGTCATGGTGTGGAACGTGAACACAGGCGCCGTCATTGCAGGTGGCTGGGGGGCGGCGCGGGGGGTGACCAAGCATGCCGGCGTTGCTGGGCAGCACGACTGTCACGCGCAGCTGCCCCTTCGCGGCGCCTGCTGAAGGGCCGGCTGCCCCGTCTCTAACCAATGTTTTCATTGCAGCCCTGGAAGACCCGTGGGGCTCTGCCTTTGGGTCCAGCGGCGGTCGGCGGCCCGAGGGCGCGCCCGGTGGCCGGCCCCCCGTGGTGGGGCTGGCGTGGGCGACGGCGGCGCCCAGCGTGCTGGCCGTGCTGCTGGCGCCCTGCATCCTGCTGCTGTGGGATTACAGGAGTGAGTGCCGCTGGGCCGCATTTTGTTTGAACGGCGGGGTGGGGTGGGGGGGCTCGAGCAGTGCTGCACTGCCGAGCTGTGGATGCCGTTGCATGGGGGTGCCGCAGAGCCACTGGCGCGCCACCTCCTCACCCGCTGCTCGCGCTTCCCTTGGCCGCCGTGCCCTCGCAGCTGGCGGCATCGTGTGGAAGAAAGACTTTGGCAGCGGGCCCGGGGCAGAGCCCTTCACAGGCCTGCAGGTGAGGGAGCGCACGCAGCGCCGGGCAGCGCCGTCTGGTGTGACCGACGGGCGCCGTAGCACCTGGTGGTGGGGCTGTCCGTCGTGACGACCGCCTGCCTTGCTCGTGATTGGTCGATCACAGCACTTGCGTGCCCCTCCCCTCCCTTGCACAGGTGGACCCCCTAGACAGGCGCCGCCTGGTGCTGTGCGGCTCCCGTGGCTCCTTTGTCGTCCTTTGGTGCGCTCTTGCCGAGCTGCCACGCTGCGAGCGCTGCTTGAATGCTGCGGGCCGCGGAGCACTGGGGGTGTTCTCGGTTGGAGGGGCGGTCGCCGGGCTGCCTGGCTGTGGGGGCCGGGCAGGCCACCACCCCTCCAACCTAGCGTGCGCTCAACCACCTGCTCGCTCTGGCCGCTTGCCTCGTCCACTCTGGCTCTCCAGCCTGGCCAACACCGTCGCTGGTCAACGTGCAGCAGAACCAAGGTGCTTTGCTCACCCGTACTCTGGCGTGTGCGTCTCCTGACCCATGCGGCGTGCTCCCCTCGCCCCCCACCCCTCAGCCTGGTCCACACCGCCGCCGACCGCGTGCAGCAGCAGCAGTACCAAGTAGACCTGGGCAGCGGCGGCACGCTGCGCTGCGCCTTCTCGGGCACACAAGACCTGCTCTTCGTGCTGCTGCAGCGAGAGGTGGGATGGGAAGAAGTTGTGCGATTGTGCTGGGGAGGCGGTAGCAGAGCGTGTGTGCAGCCGCCGCCGCCCCGTGTGTCCAGCCTGCCGTGCCTGCCGCTCCCACCCTGCTCCCTGCACTGACCACCCGGTCAGTGGCTTGCTCCCTGCACTGACCACCCTGCCCCCCGCACTGACCACCCTCGTACCTCTTCCACTACACCACAGATCATCGTCTTCGACTTGGAGTATGGCCAGCCTGCTGCGTCCACGCCGCTGCCCGCCAGCAGGGCACCACTGGACGATCTGCTGGGCTGCTACGGCCATGCAGGCGAGCGCCGGCGCAGGGTTGCTCAGTGCAGGGCGGCTCTGGCAGCACGGGAGGCCCTGCGTGCCGGCAGAGGTTGCCTCTAGCTCCCTTGCTCCTGCCCATTCAACGCACTTTCCTGCTCACCTTCCCTGCCGCTGCGCTCCCGTCCGCGCAGCTGCCGGCAAGAGCCTGCAGGCGGGCGGCCTCGACGTCTTGTACTGCTCCCACCGCGATGGCAGTCTCAGCGTGTGGCAGCGCCACCCCCGCCTCCTCACCTACGTCTGCCTGGGTGCCACCAAGCTCATGCCTCCCGTCTCCAAGTTTGGGACGGGTGAGCTGCCTGAAGGAGGGGGGCGCCCCCCCCCCCAGCGAGGGGACAAAGCCTGCAGCTGTGCAAGTGTTTGCGCCTGCGCTATCCTGGTGCGACCTCCCTGTCCCAGGTTATATGCGGCTGCCACCTCCCCCTGCTCCTCATCGAACCTCCTTTACCCTCCGCGCCGCCCACCTGCAGCGCCCACGGTGCTTGCACTGGCGGCGGGGCTGTGGCACGGCCTGGAGGCGGCACCCGCCTCGGATGCTGCCGCCGAGGTTGGAGCCCTGCTTTCCGCAGGAGGCAGGCGGCACCCGGGCGCGGCCCGCCGCGTTCCCTCTGCGCCCAACCACAACAGCCGCAGCAGCACCGACGGCGCCGAAGGCAGCGCCGGCGACATCGACGAGGCGGCGGCGGGGCGCTGCGTGCTGTTGATGGGCGCTGCCAGTGACGGCCGGGTGTGGCAGTGGCAGGTGCCGCTGCTGGCGGGGGCCCTGCCTGATCCCAAGCCTGCGGCGCTGCCCGCCGCTCCCAAGCCTGAACTGCTAGGTACGGTGTGCTGCCCAGAGCAAGGGGGCACCCCAGGCTGCTGCGGTGCACGCTGTGGCTGCGCCCTCTTTGCACGCGTCTGCCTCTCTCCCGCGGCCTGGTTCTTACGGTGACGTCATTCCATCTATCCTTCCCTCACTCGTGCATTCCTGCAGGCCTGCTGCACACGCTGCCGCAGCGTGTGACCGCTTTCTCGGTTTGCCCCCTGCCAGTGCCGCTGCCGGGCAGCGCCGGCGCCGTGGCTGCCGTTGCTGCCGCCACCGCGGCGGGGACGGTTGAGGTGGTGACGGTGCAGCAAGGGGCGCTGCTGCCGCTGCACCTCAGCGTGGGCGCATCGCTCGCAGTGCATTTGGCACCCGTGCAGGTAATTGTGGAGCTTTGAGACAGGGATGCTGTCTTTGGCGCACCATGCTGCCTCCCGCTGCTGCCGCTCCACAACCATGCGTGCTGACCTGCCTGCCTGCACTGGCTGGTGCCGTCTGCAGGGCCTGCGCTGGCTGGGCAGCACGTCTCGCCTGGTGTCCTTCAGCAGCGAGAAGGTGGCGCAGGGCTACAAAAACACGCTGCTGCTGACAGGTGGGGCCATGTCACAAAAGATGGGAGGGGAGGCAGGCTGCATGTCGGTTGGGCGACAAGGTGGCATCAGAATGCTTCCAGCATGGGGAACGCTTGCCTGGGGAGGTACAGGAGGCAAGGGGACGCGGCGTGTTGTGGAGCAACATGCACCGCCACTCTGTCTGCCTGCCTGCCTGCCTGCATGAGCTGCCTCCCGCCTATCCACTGCTACGCGTCTACCCTCTCCCCTCCCTGCCCCCCTTCTTCACTCGCACCGCCCCAGATGTGCGCAACCGCGTGAGCCTCCCCTTCCGCGACTCCACCTCCGACCCGGTGCCGCTGGCGGGCCTGCGGGCGTCTCCCTCTGGGCGTTACTTACTCGTGCTGTTCAGGCATGCAGGGGATGGGAGGGAGGCGGTGCTGTTACCGTCCGGAGCACGCTGCACGTGTGCTGGTGCATGCGCGGCGGTGTTGCCGCCAGCCTCGCAGCTGCTCCATGCTGCACACACAGCCGCAGGCTGCCTGTTCACCCCACCGTGTTGCCTCATGCCGCCCTGCACAGGGGTGCCCCCTCAGAGATTTGGTCTGTGGGCGCCGGCTGCCAGCCATCGCGGCTGCGCCAGGTGCGGCTGTGCACGTTTGTGTCTGCGCACGGTGCTCTCACGCTTGCAGCACTGCCACCCCATCAGCGCTGTGCACCAGAGCCATCAACCCCTGGGGTGGCCTCCTGCTGCAGGTGCAGCCTCCCATCCTCTGCCCCACCCGCCGTGCTCCCATCTAGAGCAAACCTCGCCTCACGCTGCTTTTGTTCCTCAGTCGCTGCGTTGCGTCTGCCCCCCTGTGTTGCTCTTCAGGTGGACCTCCAGTTCACTGCATTGGAGTGGCTGGATGCAGAGGGGCAGGCCGGCGGCGCCAGCCCCGGCAGTGCCGCCGGGCCCTGGGCGGCTTCCCCACGCGCGGCCGAGCGCGCTGCCGCGGGGTGAGGACGCTTGCAGGGGGGCCCACTCCAAACTTCACGTGCAATGAATATTTGAGTAGGCTGGTCTGTGCCAGCACCGCTGGTTACTGCCTGCAAGAGCAGCCAGCGTCCCATGACTGCCGCGCCCCCATCCCTGACTCGCCGCACCCTGCCATTACCACCTCCCGCCGTTATCGCCCCCCCCCGCTGCAGCTACGCCTTCCAGCCAGATACAGAGCAAGAGGAGCCTCCTGAGGAGCGCCTCGCTTTCTCGCTGGCCGACGGGCGCACCGGCGTGCTGGGCATCCGCGGGCGCCGCATCTCGGACACGCGGCCGCGCCGCCCCACCTGGCAGCAGCTGGCGACCGGGGGTGAGGGCGCGGCAGAAGGGGCTTGTTGTTGGGATCGTTGCAGCTCCGTTCGTGGAGTTGGCTATATTGGGCCAGCACGCGGTTGGGAATCAGGGTTCGCTGCAGCGAAGCCATGCTCCCGAGCTGCACACCGCAGGGCAGCGTGCGGCTGCAGGAGGCGGTGCGGTGGGTTGTGGGTGCGTCGGGAGCAGCCAGGGCGCAGGCGGTGAGGGGACGCGGGCACGCATGCCTGCTGTGCTGTGCATCGCCAGCCAGACCTCGTGCGTATGCCTCCCGACACACCCCTGCCTGCCTGCCTGCCTCTGCCTCCTGTTGTCGGCCCTGCAGACTTCCGAGCGGTGGCGCTCGGTTCCTGGGGCAGCTCGGTGCTGCTGGGAGACGCAGAAGGCAGCCTGGTGCACTGGGACACAGGTGGGGCTGGGTGGGTGGCTGGGCAGGGGGGGCGGGGCTGGTGCGGGCAAAGCTGGGGCAGGCATGCTTGCCCCTCCGTTGTACGCTCACTCCTCTGGCATACCCCCCACCTCCCATCATGCACCTGCTCCCTCTTCTTTCCCCCGCTTAACAGCCACCGGCCGCTGCTCGGTGCTGGACACCGGACTGGGCCGCGTGCACAAAATCTACACCTCCGCCCCGCCCTCGGAGGCGCTGTACCCACGCCTGCCCGGCGCCAACGCAGGCGCGCAGCCAGGGCGTTCGGTGCAGCGTTGGTTCAGACCTGCTGGAGAGCAGTGCGTGCAGGCAGGCGCACAAGGGGCCATGCATGAAGGATGCGCAAGTGCTCGAGTGCTGAACTGTCATCTCCCTGTCATCTTCCTGCACGCCTCCGCGCCTTGCAAAGTCGCCCCACAGTGCAGCGCTGCGCGCCAGCTGTCCGCTGCCTGCTCTCACGCTTCCCGCCTGCCCCCCTCTGCCTGCTCCCCTTGATTGCCCTCCCGCAGTGGTTGCCCGCGTGGCGGTGCTGTTTGCCAGCGGCGTCTTTGCTGCCTACGACCTGGACCAGATGGGCGAGCTGTGGGCCACGCATGTGACGGGCACGGCGGCAGCGGCGCGCGTCGGCCGAGCAACGGACATTGAGTGGCTGCAGCTGCCTGGTCCCGTCGGTGAGCAACACCGCGGGTGGAGTGTGGGGGTGCAGGGCTCCGGGTTTGCTGCGCGCAAACGCAGGGCCTGCGCTGACGCGCCTTCGCGCCTCTTGTGCGCCTGCGCGCCACCCTTCATCCCGTCTCTGGTGTTTCCGCAGGCTGGCGGCCTCCCTTGAAGATGATTTTTTTGTTGTCGCTCTTGTTAAAACACTCAACACGCTCCCAAGCGCCGCGCCTTCCCCTGCCCCCCTGTGCCAAACATCCCCACCAGGCGGCGGCGCCGTGCTGGCGGCGTCCCTGGAGGACGGCTCCCTAGCGCTGTTCGACACGGTGCACTCGATGGACGTGAGGCCTCGGCGCGCGCGCATGCAGCGCTACCGCTCCCTGCTGCACTCGCCGCCGCCGCCGGAGCTGGCAGGCACTCCCTGGAGCCTCGTGCCGGGGCCGCCCGTGGCGGCGGCGCCGCTGCTGCCGCACGCCTGGGCGCTGCTGCTGCGCCTGCTGCTACAGCGGGGCCTGCCAGAGTCGGCGTTCCGGGAGCTGGCAGCGTTGGCGGCCAGCATCGGGCGCGGCGGCGGCGCAGCGGGCGCGCCGCTGCTGGCGGGCAGCGGCATGGCTGTGGACACTGAGATGGCTTTGGAGAAACTGGAAGATGAGGTGATTGGGTGATTGGTGATGGCGTGACCTGGACTGTTTGCACGGTGGTGGGGAGCAGATTGCAGGTGGGTTGGGCAAGCGAGGGAGGGCATGGCGCCAGGTGCGCAGTGGCGCCAGGGAAGGCGGAGGCTGCGGCGAGGGTGTGTGCTGCTGAGACGTTCACTGGTGAGATTGGGCAGTACCAGCAGTTGAATGCGCATGCGCATCGCTGTGTGCGCTGAGGGCTCCGCCGTCTCGCTCCCACCCACCCACCGTCACAGCCTCGTCCTCCCACCTGCCCGCCTGCCTGCCTGCAGATCTGGTCGCGGCTGCCGCGCGGCTGCCAGGTGGCTTGGGCCACCCTGCTGGCGCAGCGCGGCGACGCGGGCGAGGGGCCAGCAGCAGGGGCAGGCCTGGGGCTCATGCAGATCCTTGAAAAGTTTTCGGGCGAGTCGGGTGAGGTGGGGGGCCGCAGCTGAGCGAGCAAGGAGGTGGATGGGGGCATTCATTGAAGTGCATGCATGCATGCATTCCTGCATTCCACAGGCCAATTGGTATGGAACACATGCCTGCGACAGCACACCCTTAGACGCCCCGCGGCCGCTGTTTGATGCGCACGCTCCCCTTGCCGTGCAGACGAGGACGAGAGCGGCGAGGGCGGCAGCAGCGAGGGCAGTAGCGCCCGCACCAGCCGCCCGCAGAGCGCTGCCGCGCCGCCAGCCGTGGAGCAGCAGCGCAACGAGCCCGCTTTCGAGGGCACCGCTGTGCGTGACGAGGCGGCGGCGGCGGCGCTGGGCCTCACCAGCCGGCAGGGCAGCGCCACGGGGGGCGCGCCAGGTGGCGGCTCGCGGCGCCGCGAAAAGGCGGCGGCCACCTTCAAAAGCCTCGGCGGAGCCTTCAAAGGGATGGCCAAAGACGTGGCGTCGGCGGGGCGCAGCCAGCTGCGGTCACTGGCGGGCGGCGACCGAGGGCAGGCGCCGCTGGTGGCGGCGGTCGCCGGCATCTCAGACGGTGGGCGAGGAGTGGGCGCGTGCCCTGGCTCCCTGGCTCCTTCTGCCTGCGTGCCTCTTGACTTGCATGCACTCACGCGTGCCCTCCATGGATTCGGGGTGGCGCCCCGGCTGGCGTACGCTCATCCCTCTTCCCAGGAAACCCTCCAAGTGACCACTCCTGCAGGTCACGGGCGCAGCCAGGCCACCGCATGCATCCGTGCCTCTGCTGGGCCCACGCAGTTTCACCGCTTGACCTTGGCAAACCCCGCCCATCTCACCCCTGCAGGCTACGAATACAGCCAGGCCACCGCCGGCAGCGAGTCCCTCGTGGCGGTGCTGCACGCCATTGCCACCGCCCGTGGCCAGCCCGCTGTGCTGAGCCCCGCTGAGCTGGCAGCGTACGCAGCGGCGCTCAGCAGGCACCGCGTCGCCGACCGCATGGCGCTGGCGGCCGAGCTGGTGGGGGAAGAGGAGGAGGCGCTCTTCTGGCGCCGCCTGCCCGCCACCCTGGCCTGGCTCAACGCAGCACTGGCGGCGGCGCGGCGCCGCTCGGCGGCTGGCGACGCACGCATTGGCGCAGGCAGCGGCGCGCCCTCCCGCAGCAGCCCCGACAGTGGTCCCCCATCCGAGCCTCCGCGCCGGCGCAGCAGCAGCGCGCCTGTCGGCGCAGCAGGCCCAGGTGCGGCTGCAAGTGATTGGGCCAGGGGATCGACGCCGTGAGAAAGCTTTGAGGTTTGAGGGCTCGGCGCACCTCCAGAATGTGGTTGGCAGGAGACCTGCCCCAACGACTCCCCTGTGTTGCCCTCTCGCAGGCGGGGTGACGCTGCTTTGGGACGAGGCCCTGGAGATGGCAGAGGCGGTGGAGCGGTCGGGCTGGCACGAGCAGATGAACCGCCGAATTTTCGAGGGCTCGGAGGACTTGCAGGTACGTGCTGCTGCTGCTGCTGCTGCCAGTTTGTGCACAGCACCCGCATGCCTGCCCCCTAAAGGGCTGCGCTGCGCTGCCCTCCTACCACGCTAACTGCCCTTGCTTGCTGGAATCGCGTCTGTCTGCCCACCGGTCTGCAGAAGAAGGAGAAGGAGCGCGCAGGAGGAGCGCGTGCTCCAGTATATGGCCTTGGGTGCTGCACGCTACCGCCACCCTTTCCCTCTGGCTAATCAACGCCCTCCCTGCTCCGTCTGTGGTTCTATTACTGCAGGAAAAGCGAGTGCTAGAGTACGTGGCCTTGGGTGACTTCCAAACTGCGGTCGGCTTCCTGCTGGCTTCCCCGCCAGAGCGCTCGGCACGGTGGGTGCAGGGAGGTGTCAGGCAGAGCTGTCCCTTCTGCCTGGGGGCGGTGACGCCTTGGGTGGGCCGCTGACATGTGCGCGTCTCTGCACCGTTGTGTGTGGCTGTCTGCGCTGTGCTGGCCCTGCCCTGGCCCTGCCCTGGACTCGCTGCCTGCGCTCGCGCCAAGCCAAGCTTACCCTTCCTATTAACTAAACCTGCATGCACTGTCGAGGCGTGCTGTGCCGTGCGTGTCCACCCAACTTCCCGCAACTCTTGCTCAGCTCGTCTCCTCGTGTCCTGTTGCCCCCCCCCCCCCCCCCCCCCCCCCGCGCGCGCGCCCATGGCATTGCGAACCCCGCCCATGGTACTGCCCCTGCTGGCAGGTACTATCGAGACGCGCTGTGCGTGCTGGGCATGGCCTTCGCCTGCGGCCTGCAGGGCATGCAGCGGCAGGCCAGCACCGGCGCCATCGGCGGCGCTGCAGCGGGAGAAGCGGCAAGCGCAGCGCCGCAAATGGACTCTGCGGCGCGCACGCTGTTTGTGCAAGCAGCCAAGGTCATCACCGCCAACGCCGCCAGCGTGGGAGACACGCTGCTGGGCGTGCCGCTGCTGTGCTCCACAGGCGCGCATGTCCGGGAGGGCAGCGGGGAGTGATGCGTGCTGCGCGCTGCCGGCGGCCTGCAGCGTGACAGGCCGCGACGGCTGGCACTGTGTGGCGCGTGCGGCTTGACGCTTGCGGACCTGCTCTTCCCACCCTTGCCTGCTCCTCGCGCCTGCGCCCCTACAGGCCAGCACGCCGACGCGGCTGGCCTGCTGCAGGACTCTGGCCTGTGGCGCTACGCCTCTGCCCTCATCGCCCACTCTCTCAGGCGAGCGGTGTGAGGTCTCAGGTCTGGCCCAGCTGCTGACGTGCCCCTGGCGCGGTCGCACAGCGAAGAACCTTCTGCTGCCACCACGCTTTCCCCGCAAGCGTGCCTGCTGTGCCTGCTGTGTCTGCATACCAAGAACCCAGCGTCGACGCACCCCACCCGTCCTGGCTGCTTGCAGGGGCGCGGAGCGTGCCGCGGCGATCGAGCGCTGGGCGGGCCACGTGGCGGCCGCCGAGGGGAGGCCCTGGGCGGCGGCGGGGCTGCTGCTGGCGGCGGGCGCCCTCAAGGCAGCCCTACAGCTGCTGCGTCAGGTGGGGTGGCTGGGGATTGTGCCTGCCTGCCTGCCTGGTGCCCGGCTGCTATCGGCCCGACTGCTGGCCCGTCCCGTCTGCCCGCCTGCCTGCCTGCCTGCCAGAACCATGCGCCGTTCCGCGCATCCTGTGTGCGTGCCCACCCTGCCCCCCCCCTTGCACGACCTCAACATTCACAAGCGCTGCCATTGACTGGCCCCGGTCTGCCCGCCTCTCTGCCTTCATCCTCCCTGCATGCGCGCCCGCGCCCTGCTTTCTGTCCCCTGCAGCGGCAGCGCCAGCGACCACCTCCCTGTCCGAATACCCTCTGCCTAACTGACTGCCACTTGTGACGCCCCTCGCTGAGCTCCCTCGACCTCCCTGCTGCGCGTGCACCCCGCGTGCCCCTGCAGCATGGCCTGCCCGATGCAGCAGCGGCGCTGGTGACTGCCTGCAAGGAAGCAGACCTGCCGCTGCAGCAGCACAACCTGGAGACGGGGGAGCTGGCCAACCTGTGGGAGCCCGTCAGCGGGCGCGGCAGCACCGGCAGCAGCGGCGTGCCGCGGTACAGCGCATGTGAGGGGGCTGGGTGGGCGCCGTGCGTGGCGGGTGGCTGGTGTGCTTGAGGCCTGTGGGGCCTGCGGGTAGGCGCGGCAGTCGCGGCGAAGGCGGCAAAGTTCTCTTACGTGAGGGCAAGTTTGAGAGCGACGTGCTGTGCTGTGTGCAAGTAGGAGGTGCAGCATGCGATGGAGTCCTAAACCCTAAAAGCCCCGCCGCTGCAGTACCCGCTGCGGTGGACCGCTGCCAGCGCGCACGCCCTGGTCTGCCTCGCCCTACTCCGCCCGTGGTTGCAGCTGGCGAGCATCTGGAGGAGGCAGGTGGCACTGCCGTGGCGCTCGCAAGGCAGGTGCAGCGCGCACTTACCATGTGGCCTCCTCCACCTGTCCCTCCCCACCCATGCCCCCCTCCCGCTCGGCTGCAGCTGGAGAGCGTCTGGAAGACGCAACCGGCGGCGGCGTTGGCAAGGGCGGCGCGCAGCTGCAGCGCGCCGGCACGCTGACCGACTGGGAGCGCAGCGAGACGGCACGAGATTTCCAGCTGTATGTGTGCGAGGTGTTGCAGCAGCTGTGAGGGGCAGGCACACCCTTGCGCCCGTCCTTTCCGCTCCGACCCTCTGGTCAGCGCTGCAAGACTTGCGACTGAGACATAACGTGCGTGTGTGCGTGTGTGCGTGCGTGCGTGCGTGCGTGCGTGCGTGCGCGCGTGCGTGCGTGCGTGTCTTACAGGTGGGGTCCGCACGTTAACGTGCTGGGGCTGAGCCCTCTAACCTGAGCAAGCAATGCCTGCGAAGGGAGAGGTGGGGGAAAGCGGCACAGCAACGCACAGGCTGGCCAATTGGGCGCAGAGGAGGGCGGGAGAGCGGCGGGCACCTGGAAGCCGCTCCCGAAACACAGGCACGCGGGGGCAAGCGGGGGGCAGCATGGCAGTAAGGGGGCCGGGTCGCAGGATCGATGCATCAAACACACCCTTCAACCGCATGCGGCACAGCGCCGCCCGGGAAAAACAACAAGGGGACAAGGGAGCAAAAGCAAAACCCCGCAGAGCAAGAGAACTACCAAGAAAGCAGCGGCAGCGCCGGCCCCGGCGCAAAAGCTGGCTTGACTTTGACTTGAGGTGGGTTACACGTTGCAAACAGCACAAAACTTGTGCTGCTGACACAGAGGTCAGAGTGCGAGCGACAAGGCATCACACGACGAGCAAGGCACTGGCTTACCCAAGGCTGGCCAAAACACATGCTGGGGGGAAAGCAACACCGCTGCAGGGGGGCACAAACTCTGGGCAGGCCCCGCCCAACCGCTGCCGTGAGCAAGAGCCACGGGGGCGTCACGAATGCAACAGAAGGGAGGAGGGGACACAACACAGGGAGCGCGAGAGCAGAGGTGTGCTAATAACGGGGCAGATCAGGGGGAGCGGTGCAGGCGCAGGCGGCGCGCTTCGGCATCCAACAGATGAACGGGTGCGCAGCAGGCAGCTGCTGCTGCCATGCCGCCGGCGCCGTGCCGACAGTGCACAGGTCCTGCAGCAGGTCCCAGAAGCGGGCGACGGCGTGCCGCTGTGCGGCAGGCACAAGCTGAGCGGGTGTGGGTGGGCGGCAGGTGGTGGCGGCTGCTGGAGGGGCGGAAGAGCTGGTAAAAGCGTCCAGACAGGCAAGCAACAACTGCGGCAAAAGGCAGGGAGCGCTCAAGCAGGCAGGGGGGGAGAGAGGGTACGGGAGCCGCCGACTGTGACTGTGAGGTTACAGGTGGGTCCGCACGTTAACGTGCTGGGGCTGAGCCCTCTAACCTGAGGAGCAATGCCTGCGAAGGGAGCGGTGGGGGAAAGCGGCACAGCAGCGCACAGGCTGGCCAATCGGGCGCAGAGGAGGGCGGGAGAGCGGCGGGCACCTAGAAGCCGCTCCCCCCCATGCAGATGCCCTTGCTTTGTCCTATGTTACATGCATCCCTTTTGCACTCTCTCCCCCTTTTTCAGCAGCGGCTTCTCCCCTCCCTTCCCCCCTTCTTCCCTGGTCTCAGCCGTGCCGGGCCCTGTGTTTCTTTTTCAGAATACAAACAGGTGTAACACAGTACAGTAGTCCCGAAACACAGGCACGCGGGGGCAAGCGGGGGGCAGCATGGCAGTAAGGGGGCCGGGTCGCAGGATCGATGCATCAAACACACCCTTCAACCGCATGCGGCACAGCGCCGCCCGGGAAAAACAAACGCAAAGCCGCCGGGCGATGGTGCAGGCGCGAGGCAAGCCAGGGCAACACGCAAGCGCGGAGGGAGTACCCGACCCGGCACAGGAGCTGGCAAGAGCGGCCAGACAGGCGGGGGAGCCCAAGCGCAGGGTGCACGGCAAGCAAGAAGGCGCGGGGGGCGAGCCGGCGGCGGTGGGGACAAGAGAGCGCAAGCAAGAGGGAGGGCAGCCCAGCGCGGCGCACACGCTAACCAGCGGGGTCGCGCGGCGCGGCGGCGGGCGGGCTGGGAGGGCCGCTGGCGGCGAGGCTGCCGGGGCGGCTCGGGGGCGCGCTGCTGGCGACAGTGCTGCCGCCGTCGGACGCGGGGACCCAGGCGCCGCCCAGCGACGACTCGACGCGCCGGCGCAATTTGCGCCGGCGGTAGGCCGCTTGGCGGGGTGAGCGCGCGTCGCCGCCGACGAACAGAACGGCAGCGGCGGGGGGCGGGGGGGCGCAGCCGCAGGCGGCCGCGAGGGGGCAGCAGCGGAGGGCTGCGAGGGCGCGGCCGGGGGGGGCCGCGAAGGGGCGGAGGGCGGCGCGAGGCCGGCGGCGGGGGGCGGCGCGGCTGTCGCGGGTGCTGCTGCCGGTGCTGCTGCCGGTGCTCCTGCTGCCGCCGCCACCGCTGCAGGTGCCGCCGACGACGCCGCGGGTGCCACCACGGCGGCGGCGCCCGACGCCTCGGCTGGCGGCGGCGGCGCTGCTGCAGCCGGGGCCGCAGCTGCCGCAGGCTGGGGCAGGAGGGGGCGCGCATCAGCCGGCACCGCACACGCACGCCACTCACGTCAAAGGAGATATGGTGAGGCCGTGTGTGTGTGTCTTACAGGTGGTCCGCACGTTAACGTGCTGGGGCTGAGCCCTCTAACCTGAGAAAGCAATGCCTGTGGAGGGAGCGGGGGGGGAAAGCGGCACAGCAACGCACAGGCTGGCCAATCGGGCGCAAAGGAGGGCGGGAGAGCGGCGGGCACCTGGGAGCCGCTCCCAAAACACAGGCATGCGGGGGCAAGCGGGGGGCAGCATGGCAGTAAGGGGGCCGGGTCGCAGGATCGATGCATCAAACACACCCTTCAACCGCATGCGGCACGGCGCCGCCCGGGAACAACAACGCACAGCCGCCGGGCGATGGTGCAGGCGCGAGGCAAGCCAGGGCAACACGCAAGCGCAGGGGGATGTGTGTGTGTGTCTTACAGGTGGTCCGCACGTTAACGTGCTGGGGCTGAGCCCTCTAACCTGAGAAAGCAATGCCTGTGGAGGGAGCGGGGGGGGAAAGCGGCACAGCAACGCACAGGCTGGCCAATCGGGCGCAAAGGAGGGCGGGAGAGCGGCGGGCACCTGGGAGCCGCTCCCAAAACACAGGCATGCGGGGGCAAGCGGGGGGCAGCATGGCAGTAAGGGGGCCGGGTCGCAGGATCGATGCATCAAACACACCCTTCAACCGCATGCGGCACGGCGCCGCCCGGGAACAACAACGCACAACCGCCGGGCGATGGTGCAGGCGCGAGGCAAGCCAGGGCAACACGCAAGCGCAGGGGGAGTACCCGCCCCGGCACAGGAGCTGGCAAGAGCGGCCAGACAGGCGGGGGAGCCCAAGCGCAGGGTGCAAGGCAAGCAAGAAGGCGCAGGGGGCGAGCCGGCGGCGGTGGGGACAAGAGAGCGCAAGCAAGAGGGAGGGCAGCCCAGCGCGGCGCACACGCTAACCAGCGGGGTCGCGCGGCGCGGCGGCGGTGGGGCTGGGAGGGTCGCTGGCGGCGAGGCTGCCGGGGCGGCTCGGGGGCGCGCTGCTGGCGACAGTGCTGCCGCCGTCGGACGCGGGAACCCAGGCGTCGCCCAACGGCGACTCGACGCGCCGGCGCAAATTGCGACGGCGGTAGGCCGCACAGCGGGGTGAGCGCGCGTCGCCGCCGACGAAAACGGCAGCGGCGGGGGGCGGGGGGGGCGCAGCCGCAGGCGGCCGCGAGGGGGCAGCAGCGGAGGGCTGCGAGGGCACGGCCGGGGGGGGCCGCGAAGGGGCGGAGGGCGGCGCGGGGCCGGCGGCGGTGGGCGGCGCGGCTGTCGCTGGCGCTGCTGCCGGTGCTGCTGCCGGTGCTGCTGCTGCCGCCGCCACCGCTGCAGGTGCCACCACGGCGGCGGCGCCCGACGCCTCGGCTGGCGGCGGCGGCGGCGGCGCTGCTGCAGGCGGGGCCGGAGCCGCCGCAGGCTGGGGCAGGAGGGGGGCGCGCATCAGCCGGCACCGTACACGCATGCCACTCACGTCAAAGGAGATATGGTGCGGCACCGCTGCGCCGGGGGCAAGCGCCAACACGAAGCGCTCGGACGCGAGGCCGCCGACGGTGTCGCGGCGCGCGCGCAGGATGCCGGGGAAACGGCGGCGCAGCTCTGCGGAGAGAGGGCCCTCAGGGATGGAAGGAGGGGCGCCTGTGAGATAGGCCAGCTGCTCCGTGGGCTGGCGAACGAGCTGCGCTGGCGGCTGGTCCGCAGGCCACGGCGCCGCCAGGCGGACGACGGGGCTGGCGAGCAGCGCCGCCGCCTGGCTGCTGGAGGCCGTGATGCGGAGGCAGACGCTGTGGGGCACGCGGCTGCCGCTGGAGCTGGTGGAGCAAGCTGGGAAGGGCTCCGAGACCACAATGCCGTGGCTGGACGGGCCGGGGCGGCCGTCGCTGGCGGCGGCCGTGAGCGCCACAAGCACCGCGTCTGGCGCTGCTGCTCGCAGCAGGCGGCAGGCCTCGCCCGCCTGCATGCTCGCTGGCAGCGCGGCGCAGAGGAGCACGGTATCTGCGGCCGCGAGGCCGCCTGTGGATAAGGAGAAGTGCGCGCCGCGGGGCGGCGCGGGGCCGGACCGGCGCCTCCCCGCACGCCTCCCTGAGCCTGCAGCAGGCGCAGAGGGGCGCGCAGAGGGCGCCGCGGGGTGGGCGCGGGCATCGGCCGCGGGGGGACCGCCGCCGGACATGCTCGCGAAGGGGGAGGGCGCTGCGGGGCAGCGAGGGCGCGCCTGTGGCGTGAGGGGGGAGGAAGGAAGGAAGGAAGGGCGAATCGCTCGTTTTAGTATTGATGAAATTCTGATAATTCCATCCGATGTTCGAGGGCAGTTCCTGAGAACCGCGATTGCTTCCTTAGCTCAGTCGGTTAGTAGCGCCGACCTAATAAGTCGGAGGTCATCGGTTCGAGCCCGATAGGAAGCACTTTTTAGCTTATGGATTGGGGGTGTTGTTTGTCTTTTGTTCTGTTCTTTTCTTCACAGCAGCGTACGACTCTTTTGCTCCACTCGCCCCCTCCTTTCACTGCTGCGGAAACTCCATGCGGCTGGCCTGAGGGGGGTGGGCGGCCATACGCGGAAGATCCACATTTGTGGCTCCGCTCTGATCCCCTGCATCGCCTCGTTGTATTGTGTTACACCTGTTTGTATTCTGAGAAAGAAACGCAGGGCCCGGCACGGCTGAGACCGGGGAAGAAGGGGGGAAGGGAGGGGAGAAGCCGCTGCTGAAAAAGGGGAGAGAGTGCGTCCCAACTTTAGGGGTATGTAGAAAGGCCTTGAAAAGCCTTGATCTTCAATGAATCTACCTGTGCCTAGGGTCAAGCAACATCTATGCCCTCTCTTTGCAGGCAGAGGGGGCGTAGACCGACAAAGATAACCGTTGGCCATACAACAGCCATGATCTTTGAAGACCTTTGGGTTGTCTTTGGTCTGCTTGCAGGCATAGACCCCCTGTAACACGCCGCGGGCCCGCCGAGCACAGGCGCGGCCTGGCGGGCCCGTGGCCAGCGCAGTCTGCCCCTGGAGGTCGGCGAGGGTCTTACACTAAGTCGAGAGACAGGTCGGGATGTCCTCTAAGAGGGAGCGGTAGGAAGGTACACGTGGAAGGGGACGTGGCCACGCGGCCCAGGGGACAGGAACGAGGGCGCGTGGGCCTCGGGGATTGCGAGGTGGTCTAGAGGGATGCACAGGGCAGGCGCGGTGGAGCGCGGGAAGGTCCGGAGGGGAATGGGCACAACGGCGGGCGGCGGCGCGCCACAGCGGCGGTGCGCCGTCGGTGGTGCTGCAGCAGGTAAAGGTAAAGGTAAAGAGTGGGGCATATGCCCGTATCGTCCCCCTGCGGACCAATGTTTGATCCTACTGGGCGCGCCAGCCCTCGGAGAGGTCCGCCCCCACGCTGGTGACATGCGAGGCGGCGCCGCGGCACAGTGCAGTGCCCGCTGGGTGGCCCGCCCTAAATCGGCTGCTCGCCCCCAACCACGCATTGCCGGCCGCCTGGCCGACCCTCATGTCCGATCTTCTTCTGTTCCTGCTCCTTTCCGGGCCGCTAGTGCGAACGCGCGGCATGGAGGCCTGCCCGGCTGCGCCAGGGGCGGCGCAGGAGTTCCACCGTGAGTCCTACCGGCCGTAATCCTACATCGGGAGCGAGTGGCACGTTCGGCACAGCGTCTGACCCGACTCCCGTCAACGCCCCCAACCCGCAGCCTCCTGCAGCGCCTATAGCCCATGCCCCCCACACCGCCTCGCAATGTCGCGGCCAAGGACTACCGCGTCGCCGGTGTAAGTACGGGCGCCGTCGCACATGCTGCCGTCCGCCGCCAGCACCCTGCCAGCACGCCGCGTGCCGTCCCTGCCCCTTCGCATTTGTTCACACCCCAGCTCGCCCCTCGCCCCCCTCTGCCTGCGCTGCAGCACGAGAAGTTCCACTCGCAGCCCGTGGTCCCCACCGTGCAAGACCTGCTGGCCGTCCTGCCCAACCTGGAGGGCACGCTGGGCAACGGCGCCCTGCAGCTGGTCGACAACCCCTACCACACCGCCGAGGACGACGCGCTGGTGTGGCGGGTGGTGCACGCGGCTGAGTGCCTGCACTGCCTGGGCCGGCGTGGCAACCGCCTGATGGTCAGCTCACAGCTGGTGGAGGAGAAGGCGCTGCACGGGACGGCGAAAACAACAACTGGCCGGCTGGGTGTTGGACGCTGGGCGCTACCTGGACAGTCGCTTCCACGCCGAGAACCCCGGTATGGTGGGTTAAGGGACGTATGCGTGCGTGCGTGTGTGCGTGTGTGCGTGTGTGCGTGCGTGCGTGCGTGCGCGCGCGAAAGGGGATGCAGGTGCAAACCTGCTGCATGGAGCGCCGCCAATACCACTTGCCGGCTGAGCCCAATCGTGCCCGCTCGTCTCCGCTTCCATTCCGCCCGCTCGTCTCCGCCTCTCCGCCTGCCGCAGATCCTGACCCGCGGCGGGCAGTTTTCGACAGAGATTGCGGTCAACCTCACTCGTATGGAGCCCGACGAGCTGCGGGTGCAGGGCGCACCGGACGACGCGCGCCGTGCCGCTGGCACCATCCACAAAGACGGCTTTGCTGGCGACGAGCGGCATTTCTACCACGCGCCGTTTTTTTTCGGCCTCCGCACCGGCACCGCTTTCTGCTACACGTCGGTGCGCCTGGGCACGCCGCCGGCGATGCCGCCGCCCTTCAATTGAAGGCCCGTCGCTATCTTGCAATTGCCTCCCGCCTCCCCCACTAGTGTACTCCCCTCCTTCCACTCCCTCCCCCCCCCCTCCCCCGCGCGTAGACGGGTAAACTCTGCGCCACGCTGGACACCCAGAGCGGCGCCAAGCTGATCAAGGGCACGCGCCTGGCGATGGTCCACACCTACCACACCCTCTCCCTGGGCACCGAGGCCGACATCGCCGACGTGCGCCCCATTGCCACCGTGGTGTTCACTGCCAGGCAGCGCCAGGCCGACGATCCGCCTGCGCCCGTGCAGGCCCTGCAGCGCACAGCTGCGCTGCCGCCCGTGCCTCCCACCTACGAGCCTTGCAGTCAGGGCGTTACCATCGACCGCCTACACGGCGCCAAGCAAGCAGGTGTGCCCCTTGGTTGCTGTTCTGGTTGTAGCTGGGCACTAGGGCAGTCGTGAATGTTGCAGGGCAGTCGTTGAAAGGCTGCTGCCATCCTGCCTTGTCAGCCCCTCCCTGTGCGTGCCGGGCAGCGCCCCTCAACCTTTGCGCCTCCGCCCACTTCCCGTGAGCCCGTCAAATAGGTGTGGCTGGCGGCACCAAGAATGTGCTAGAGGGCCGGGGAATGTTTGCAGACAGAGCCGCGGCCTCTGAGACTTCGGGTGAGCCGGCACCAGTTGGGCGGGCACCGCGGGCTGGGTGGTTGCATGTTGGGCGGCCGCGCCGGCACCCTTGCCGTTTGTCCCCTCCCTCCACGCCCTCGCCTCCCAACCCCCTCGTATCCTCGCAGCCGCCACCGCACGGGCGGCGAGCTGCCCGGGCTGCAGCTTCGTCCGCGGCATCAGCATGTGGCTGGAGGGTGGGCAAACCAAGGATGCCCATGACGCAGCGACGGCGGCGGTGGTGCAGCGCGGCAAGCAGCCCTGTTTCCACGGTTGCGCGCTGCTCCACGATGAAGAGGCCACCCAGGATCAGACTGCCACGCTCAACAAGAGCATCTTCGCCGCCGCCAACTACGCCTCCATCAACCTGTACAACCTGCTGCGCCCACGTGCCAGGCCAGAGCTGCTGCGGGCGGTGGGCTGCATCTACGACACCCGTGGCGTCTCGTCCTCCCTGGAGGTGGATGCGGAGGTGCTGAAGCGGCAGGTGTGGTGTGCGCCACGCCCGCCTCCTCTTGTTGCGCCCCCTCCCGGCGCTGCGCATGCATGCTGCGCATATGCGCCCAGTCCACCTCCCTGCTTGTCACCCGCCGCCCGTTGCTTGCCCTCACTCGCAGCTTCGCACTCGCTGCACCACCTCCTTTTGCCCCAATCGTTGCGCCACTCCCCTTGCCCCACCCCCTTTGCCCCACCCCCTGCAGGTCAGCCGCATCCCGCAACGCATGGAGGCGGTGCTGGACATGGCGAGCACCGCCGCGCAGGCGGCAGACGCGGCGTGGGAGGAGCGGCGGCGGCACGAGGAGGCAGCGGCGGCAGTAGCTGCTGAGAAGGCGGCTGCCAAGGAAGTCAAGAAGCGTGCGGCGGCGGCGGCCAAGCAGGAACAAGCGGCCAAGCGGCGCACACACGCACAAGATCAGCTCCCCATTTGCGGCGGTGGTGCGCCGGCCGGCGCGCTGCCCCCTGAGAGTTCCGATCCCGGATGGTGAGTTGCATTGCTAACTAGCCCCGTGCATGGGGCCTCTGCTCGGGGTTGCGCCGCCGCCTTGCCCGCTCCGGCCCATGCGCACGCTCTCACCCCACCCAACCTCCCCTCTGCCCGTCTCCCCGCCCTCCCTGGACCGCAGGCGTGCCCACCCTGCGCTTCATGAACGCCGCCGGCCAAGAGGAGTGCAGGGGGCAGCTGGGTACCAAGGTGCAGAAGAATGGCAAGGCCTCCTACCAGTTGATCCTATGCGACATGCAGGCGCGCCAGCGGTGGCTCAGCAAGGAGGCCTGCGATGCCGCAGCCTAGAAGGGCCACGTGGCGTTGGGCTTCCGCTGGGACACCATCGGCTGCGTCTGGTGGCTGGCGGCCGCAGCCAAGAGCCTGCGCGACGCCGCTGCCACCAAGCTGACATTTGAGCCCAAAGGTGCGCACCTATCTCATGGGGGCGTCCGGCTCGGTCGCACCGTTGCTGCTTGGCTTGACGCGCCACCTGTTCCACATGCATCTGGCGGCAGCACTCACCCCCACGCCCCCCTGCCCTTCACTGCCCCCGCCTCCTGCCGCAGACAACAAGTGAGCAAGTGAGCTGGCGTCTTGCTGGCCTGCCGCCGTCGAATTGGACGCCGGGCACACGACCGGCGGGCTGCGCCGCTGCGCTGCGCTGCGCTCGCTGCGCCGCGCCGGTCCCTCCGCGCTCGACACCCTCCGCGCTGCACCCCTTCCTTTTCAGACAGCTACATGTTGCAACATGTGCACGTCCCCACAACGCACAGCTGCTCCCATTCTCTTTGTCGCAAGCTCTAACCAAACGAGTTTTGCCACAGTTGAAGGCCCCTGCATCCTTGCACCCTGCCCCTGCATCCTTGCACCCTGCCACGACATATCCTGCTACATGTCAAACACACAAAGAAGGGGTGCACACAGGTGGAGATAAGTAGCGGGAGGGAGGGGAGGGAGGGGAGGAACATACACTCAGGGAAGGCAGCCGACAATGTGGACTCAATCTGGCCGACAGTCAGCTCCGAGGAGGCCCGCCGACGTCGGTCACGGGAACTTGTCGCGCGGCGGCCACGGCACCAGCAGGTTGGTGGCAGCTTTGTATGCTTCGTAGGCGGGCTGCCCGCCGTAGCGCTCTTGGTAGGAGCGCTCGAGCGGAGGGACGCCTGGGGTGAAGGGGAGGGACGATGGGAGTGCAGGGGGCAAAAGCGCAGATCTCTAGAGGGAACGACCACCGCCGTTGCCGCAGCCACTGCCACCCTGTTGTAGCCGCAGCACTGCCGGTATCACCACCATCACGTGAGTGGCGTAGAGTCATGCTGCACCCACCCCGAGCGCAAGTTGAGCAGTGTACCCTAGCTGCTGCACCCACACCCCGAAGGCAAGCTGAGCTGCGCCCCCCTCCCACTGACCCGACATGTAGCGGATGAGGAGGAAGGTGAAGAGGGGGGAGGCCAGGGTCCAGGGGCAGCGGCGCCACACCGCAGGGCCTGCCATCACAAACAGCCCAGCCCACACGCACATCTCGCCCTGAACAAGGGGAGTGGGATGGGGGGAGGGCAGCGAGCGGCGGCGGGTGGCTACAGTGACACGGCAAGTAGCGCTGCACGTGGCAGCAGTACCGCAACGTAAAGGTAAAGGTGAAGCACAGGGCAACGACCATGTGCTTCGCGCTCCTCAAGCAACCAGCAGGTACCAACTCACGAAGTAGTTCGGGTGGCGGCTCCACGAAAATGCGCCCACGGGGCCCATGAAGCGCCCAGCGTTGGCTGCAGGGGGGGGCACCGACCGGGGGGCGCAGGGGCAAGTGAATGTGAGGCAGGGCGGCACGGCCACGCCAGCGCGTCTCTTCTCCTGCTGACGACCCCCTTTGCAGCATCAGTGAGTTAGTTCAGCAGTGGGGAAGGTGGCCAACACAACTGGGTGTTGCAAAGGCCTGGAGGGACGCTTTGATGTGCGTGGAGGGGGAGGGTCCTGCACCTGCACCGGCACGCTCCTTGCATGCCTGTTGTAGTACCCACCTGGGTCGCTCTTCCACTTGAACTTCTGCCAGTCGGCCACGCTCTCCAGCAGCAAGCCGCCGCCAAACAGGGCAGCACCCACAAGCAGGGAGGGACTCTTGAGGGACAGGCGGCGCGCCGACGCAGGCAGGTCGCGGCTGAAGGGAAGCGAGGGGGAGCACCGGGGGTGGGGATGCTGGAACTGCAATTGGGCGGCGGCTCATGCATGCTACAGGCGTGGAGCAACAGCAGCAGCAGCAGCTGCAGCAGTGGCGGCGCCGGCACCAACAGGTGTGGCAGCAGTCGCCGCTGCCGCTGCCGCCGCCGCCGCCGCCGCCGCCGCCGCCGCTGCCGCCGCCGCTGCCGCAGCAGCTGGTGTCCAGCACCACCCCCACCAGCGAGAGCAGCAGCGGCAGCACGCAGGTGCTGCCCGTACCTGACGGCGTGCGCGGCGGTGACCGGCAGCATGCAGGCCCAGGCCAACAGGCCTTGCATGGTCCAGAAGAAGAGCAGGCGCAGGGGGTAGCTGCATGGAAGGTGACGGTTAAACAGAAGGGGTGATTTGCTGGCGGGGCCAGCG
Source organism: Micractinium conductrix (assembly GCA_002245815.2). NCBI lineage: Eukaryota > Viridiplantae > Chlorophyta > Trebouxiophyceae > Chlorellales > Chlorellaceae > Micractinium > Micractinium conductrix. The sequence goes on from LHPF02000065.1 coordinate 79,692, forward strand.
TGGGACTGGAGGGAGGGGTCGGTGTGAGGCCTGCATCGTCGGGCAGCTGGGGGTAGCGCTGGTGAGGGGTGTGGCTGCGAGGCATCGAGGGGAGCCGCTGGAGAAGGGTGGGAGTGTAGCTGAGGTGGGGGTGGGGGTGCAGCAGGCTGAGTGCACAGACGCGTGATTCGGGGGCACCACACAGGGCAGGCACGCGGTGCCGCGGCACAGCACAGCAAGCGGTGCCGCCCTCCAATGGCGACCACGCCTGCTGCCGCGCCCCAGCCGCACTCCTCACTTGCTGGGCCCCGTCAGCAGCGGCTCGTCGGGCTGCTTAAAAAACTGGTCCAGGCGTGCATCCTTGCCCACCTGGCGGCAGCGAGGGAAGACAGGATTGCGGGAGAGGGTCGCTTTAGAGGGCGCCCGGCTGGTGCGCACCAACACGAGAGTGGTGCGTGCAAGCCGGAGCTGCGCAGGCAGGCAGACAGGCAGGTTGCCCCCACGCCTCCTGCTTGCCATCACGCCCTGGATCCAACCCCCGGACCCGTACCCAGCACCGTGCTCACGTGCAGCACCCGGTAGAAGAGGTACCCGCCCAGGCGCAGCGCCCACAGCGACACGCAGCTCGCCAGCAGCGCGCCGCGGGTCGGCGCCAGCAGCGGCTCGCCCAGGGCCCTGCAGAGGAGGCGGCGACGTAATGGATGTTGTGCCAATCTAAACTTCCAGCTTGCGGGCAAGCAAGTTGCAGGGCAAGGCTACAGAAGGACCGTGGGCCCAAGCACTGGTCGCGCCGCACTGAAAGCCCTACCGAGCGGCGGCGGCGCGCGTCGCCCAGGCGCTGGCAGCGAAAGCGGCCGTGCCGGTGAGGTCCGTTATCTTATGGCTCTGTGTCAGCGCCGTCACAGCAAAGCCCAACGCGTTGGTGGCGGCAACGACGCGGGCGGAATGGCGAACCGCCGCCCAGACCAGCCCCGCGGGCATGGTGGCAGCCTGGAGGACGTGTGGGGTCAGGGGAAGCGCCGGCATGCAGCGGCGTGGGCAGGACGGGCGGCAATGTGGACCAGCGCGGCATATAGGTGGCGCCGCCGGCGACCGCGGAAACCCTGGGCGAAACCCCGGGCGAAGCCGTGCAAGGATCAGCAGAGTGCAACCCGTCTGCGACAAGTTTGGGTGGGCGGGTTGTGTAGAAACGTGTGTAACTTTGTCTTGCTGGCAACAGCAGCGAGGGGGGCAGGCTGTGCTACACAGCCTCCAGCAGCATGGCCACCAGAGGCAGCCGCTTCGCGGATGGCCTGCGGCAGCTGCAGGCCACCACCGGCGGAGGCAGCAGCACCACCACCGCCACCACACGCAACGCTGTCATTGCCCCTGCCTGTGCGCCAATGACAACGTCGCCCACAATGCACGTGACCACACGTGGGACTGTGTGTTAAGTACACACATCGGCGTGTCGGGCTGCAGCGCACGTCCTTCCGCTCACTGCATGGTGTGCGCTCTCCGTAGGACCCCCACTGAAGCTGATCACACGCCCTGGACTGCTGGAAGAGGCGTGTAGAAGCTCGTGGTTCAACCCGCATGCAGAGCTGTGTGCTGGTGCTGGCCTCCGAAGAGGGTCACAGCAAGGCAGCGGCGCTGCATGCCGGGAGGCCCGGCAAGCCAGGCGAGCGGCAGTCGAAGAAGCCGTGAGCGCGAACGTGCACAGCAGCGCAGTGCACACCTGCTTCAAGCTGAAGCTATGGCATGCGCACACCGTGCGAAGCTTCTCCCTCCCGCCTGCACCGCCCCATCCGCCAGCGAGGCGCCGCCGCCGGCCTTCACTGCGCCGCGACGAAAGCCGCGTGCTTGGTGCTCGTAGTTTCCCTGAAACTTCTTGCAGCTTCTGGAAGGGAGCAGGCAAGCCAGGCGTCGCTCCCAGCCGGCCTCCTACCACACAATTCGCTATGCAGGCGCTGGCAACGGTCGTGCGGCCCGCCATTGCGCTCCGGAGCGACAATGTGCGTCAGCCTAGCCGTGCAAGCCTGCGCCTAACGCGCTTCACGGTCAGTGCGCTCGGCCGGCAGCAGCAGGGCGCAGCGCCTGCCAGCTCTGTCGTCCAGGAGCAGCAGGGCGTTACCCAACAGCCTGCTGCGCAGCAGCAGCGGCTAGAGCAGGCGCGGCCAATGGCGGCGACGCCGACGCTCGCGGCGCTGTTGGCGCTGTGGGCGGCGGCGCCGACGCTCGCGGCGCTGTTGGCGCTGTGGGCGGCGGCGGAGCTGCCCGCGGCGGCAAGCGAGCTGAGCGGCGGCCCTCCAGCGTCCTCCTACTACGTCAGCCTGGGCCTGTTCCTCATGTCTGTGCCAGGTGGGTGCCCCGAGGGGGCAAAGGGCGCATGCGGGTGCTGGGCAGGGCGGTCCTGCGCTGCGCCGCCGCCGCCTGCAGGCCTGCGACGCGCACGCCTGCTGCCTCGTGCCAGTTGCATTTCATATTCAGTATCGAAACCAATCAATGCAGGCCTGTGGTCTCTCATCAAGCGCTCCCCCAAGGCCAAGATCAAGCGCAAGACTTTTGAGGTGGCGGGCCCTGGGGCGGCGGTGAGTCGGGCCAACCGGGGCACCTGCAGGGCTGCTGTTGGTGCGGGGTGCAGGTGCTGGACCGGCGGGTATGCGCAGCTTCATGGGCCAGACGTGCTTGCGCGCGTACGTGCGTCGCGTGGTTGGGCATGCCTGCAGGGCTGTGGCACGAGTGCTGCCTCGGCAGCAGGGCAGGGCTGCGCGCACCGCGCGCCGTCTGGCAACAGCAGTCCGCCTGCCTGCTGAGGAGGCATGCCCGGGCCCCGCGCTCCCTCTCCCCCCGCTGCCGCAGGTGGGTGCTGTGCCGCTGGACCAGCGGGCCCACGAGATCTTTGCCTACTTCAGCAAGTACAATTACGAGGTGGTGGAGCGCGGCGAGGTCATCACGTTCGAGGGGCGCTACGCCGCCAGCGTTAGTGAGTGCGCGGTGAAGAAGGGGGGAGGGGTGGGTGGGAGGGGGGGGGGGGGGGGGGGGAGGGGGGGGGGGGGGGGGCATCAGCGAGTGTGGAGGAAGGGGGTGAGAAGAGGGACACGACCGGCTGCGGGCTTGGCACACCACGGCCAGCGGCCACGCGCTACGGCCAGCCCCATGCAGGCCGACAACAAGTGAGGCCCTCGTCATGGCCTTCCTTCCACGGGACCAAAGAGGCAGTTTCTTGCGCCGCCGTTGCTGACGCGCGCTGCGCCGCGCCGTGCTGCACCCCACCTCCCCGCCTGCCCCTTCCTCCCCCTCCTTGCAGGCCAGGCGGCGGCGCTGGTGCTGTACACGCTGGTGGGCCTGGCCTCCACCGCCCTGGTGCTCAGCATCAGCCTGCCGCAGGTGGGCTGTCCTGCAGCGTGTTCGTCGGGACGGCTGTTGTTGTGGGACCAGAGCGGGGGGGATGTGCGGGCGGGGGCGGACGCGCCTCATCACCCGCCATCATCCCTCGCCGCTGCACCGCACCACCCCTCCCCGGGTTGGATGCATGGCCTGACCTGCGCACCCTCCGCTGCCTACACCTCACGGCTGCCTGCCCCCCCCGCCCACCCACCCACCCACCCACCCACCACCACCACCACCACACACACCCACACACAAACATCCCGGTGCAGGTGGGCAACTGGTGGTACGCCATGTGCCTGGTGTCCCCCGCCGCCGGCACTTACTACTGGAAGAACGCAGAGCGCACAGAGCAGTTCAAGGTGGGGGCCTGCTGCCCTTGAAGGTTCCGTTGCACTGCCGTACTCTTTGGCTGCGTGGTCAGCGGAGCGCTGCCGACGCGCCGCCGCGTGGGCCGCACGCTGCCCTCACCCCGAACCTCCGCCCACTGTGCGCCGCTGCCGGGAGGCTGGCTGCTCACATGCGAACGCGGCTACTGTGCAGCCAGCGTGCTGTGCGCCCCACTTGTGAAACGCTGCCCCAGCCGGTGTCTCTTAACCTGTCCCCTCTCCCTCTCCCTCTCCGCAGGTCAAGATGGTGACCTCTGATGACGAGCAGACCACCGACATTGTGGTGGAGGGTACGTGGGCCGCCCGCTGGTGCCGCGTGCCTGCCGTCGCCGCTGCTGCCGCATGCCTGCCGTCGCCGCTGCTGCCGCAGGCTCTGCTGCAACCGCTGTTGAACCACACACGCACACATATTCCCGCCTTCTTTACGCAGGCGACGACGAGGAGATTGAGCGGTTTTGGAAGGAGATGGGGCTGATGGAGAAGGGCAAGGTGCTGGTCAAGGGCATCCTCAGCTGATGATGCATTGCGTTCAGTCCCTCGCACGCTTGGCGCCGGTCCAGGGCGCTGCCGTGCTGGTCCAGGGCCTGCCCTCTCTGGTCAAGGCCCTGCCTCTTTCGCCTTCTCCCGTCGCCGAGGAACCGCGGCCAGCGCCCAGGGCTGGTTGGTGTGTGCGACCCCCGCCGCGAACGCCTCCTGGTGCTGCTGCTGCCGGGCCCGCGCACACCCTACAGCGTTCCTCCTTTCAGTCCGAACCCAAAGGCGCCGTCCCCTTTGCACCTCTGCGCCGCCCACGCCGCGGCCCCTCTGCCGCCGGCCAGCTGCCTGTCGGAGGCAGTGTTACATGCATCCCACAGCCAGTTTTGGCAGGCAGCGGTCAGGAAAAGGGTTGACAGGCAGCGCACGCGACTGGAAAGGGTCGTCGCAGTGCAGGCGGGGAGGCCGCAAAAGGGAGGTGGAAAGAATGGGCGGAGTGGTGGGCTGGCACGCACGAGTCGAAAGGAGTGGCAGCAAGAAGAAGGAAGATGGAAGGAAGCATGCACAGCACGCTTCAGCAAGAGATGCAAAAGAAGGGGCACGGTCTGGGGAGGGGGCACGATCTGGGAGGGGGAGGGGGGGGCATGGCGTGCCCAACAGCTGGAAAATAGTACGGGTCACACAAAGGGTAGGCAGGAATGGATCTGTGGGAAGGCGGGCGGGAGGGCGGGCGCTGTTGAGGGGGGATGTGGTGTGCAGTGCGGTGCGGTGCGGTATTGAGCTGTTGGGATGTGTGCCGGCCGGGGACTCGACATCCTTATTAGGTCGGTGGTTGAGCTGGGAGGGGTGGTAGGGGAGGGGTCAGTGCCAGCGTACTGCTGGGGATGTATCATGGAGGGGCTGCTCACAGTGTGTGTGCTATAAAGCGCTAAAACAGGGCAGCGATGTCGTGGGGGGGCGGCGGGCTGGCATCACAGCGGGCGTCGACGCCTCACCGCCAGCCCGCCGACGCCTCACCGCCACTCGAGTGCCTGGCGCTGCCGGTGCGCCACCTGCGCCTCGAGCGCGGACCTGGCCGCAGACACAGCGTCTCGCAGCCCCACGACCAGCTGTGAGATGAGCAGGTTGAGGTCGGCGGCGGGTGGCTGGGCGGGGCGCGCCGGCGGCGGAGGCATGGCTGCTGCGGCGGCGGCCACCAGCTGCGCCCGCTGCTGCAGCAGCGCCTGCCGCAGCTGGCGGCCCTGCGCCTGCGCCACAAGGCGCCGGGCCTGCAGCTGCTCCTGGCGGTGCTGCGCGCTGGCCGCCTGCGCGTGCCCCCGCCGCAGCCGCGCCTCCTCCAGCCGGCACTTGATCGCCGCCGCTGCTGCGCTGACGGGGCGCTGCGCTGTGGGCTTGATGATCTGTCGGCCCGCCGCCCTGCAGGCGTCGTCGATGGCTGCGAGCACCGGGCTGGGGTTCCGCGCGGGCGCCAGCGGCGGCGGCAGCCCCTGGCTGCCGGCCGGGCGGTCGCCGTGCACCGAGGCGAGGAAGGACGCCCACGTGCTGGGCAGCTGGCTGCCGTCTGACAGGGTGCTGCACTGCTCCCGGGCCAGCGGCGACGAGGCAGGCGACGAGTGCGAGCGCGGCGCCTCTGTGAGCAGCGGGACGGGCGGGCTGGCGGGGTGCTGCGTGCCCGGCGGCGCAGGGCTGCCGCGGGTGGCGCGCGCCATCGCCGGCAGCAGCGTCTTCGCTGCCAGTTGTGCTGCGTCGGCGTGTGCGTCGGAGTCACCTGACGAGGCAGAGGGGGCAGCGGAGGGAGGGTTTGCATTGCAGGGGCGTTGTGGCGCCGTATCGCCGGGACACAACGTGTGGCTGCCAGCGACACAACACCGGGATTCCCCCCAGCTGCTTGGGTCACATGCATTGGGTGGCTACCAGCGGTCGGCAGCGCCCCCCCCCCCTGTGGGGCCGCCCCCCTGCATTGGGTGGCTACCAGCGGCCGCCCCCCTGTGGGGCGGTGGCTAGGCCGCCTGCTGCCGCCCGCAGCCCGAGGTCCAGCTGCTGCGGCAGGCCGTGCGGCGCTTTTCAAACCGCTCGAAACTTGGCGCGCGCCAAGCACGGCGATACCGCAGGCCAGTGCGCGGGAGCATGGGTTGTGCTCGGGCTGCGTGCAGCCACCGATGCTGCCTGCTCTGCCCGTGCGGCCGCAAGATGTCGCTGCACTCCCACCCGCCAGCAGCCCTTGGTGCCAGCAGGCCTGGCGGGCGCTGACAGGGCTGCTTGCGACCGGGCTGATGCGAGGCCAAACCAACCATCAAATGTGCTGCCCGCACGACATCCTCCCCTGCAGGTCTGGGGGCGGCCCGGGTGGCCAATGCTGCCAAGGCGATGCAAGGCATGCTGCTGCTGCTGCTGCTGCTGCCGCCGTAGTACCAACTGACGATAGTGCCTGCTCCCCTCCTCCCGTGCAGGCCTGGCCGCGGCGCGCGCCGCCAAGGCTGCCAAGGCCGTTGCCCGCAAGGAGAAGGCCAAAGAGAAGGGGGAGGCAAAGGTGGAGGCCCTGCGCGAGGCGCTGGCGCAGCGCGGCAGCACGCTCAGGTGCGCCCACATTTTACAGTCATAGGGTCGGCTCCACGCCTGTAGCCAAGGGGGGCGCGGGTGGCCGCGCTGCGCGAAGCGCCGGCACAGCGTGGGGCGCGCTCATGTGTCACAGAGTCATCAGGGCTGTCTGCCAACCCTCCAGGCGGCCGCCGCGGCGTGCTGCGAGCGCCACCGCTGCTGCCGCTGCCTGCCGCCGCCGCCGCCAAACATGCCGCGGCTTTCGCTTTCTGCCACTCGCGCTGGTACTGCTGGCACGCTGACGGCCCGGTGCCGAAGCCCCACGACACCGCTCCATAAACCTACGGTCCAGAGCGCACCCCCTCCTTCCGCACAGCCCCACCCTGCTGGAGGTGGAGCGTGTGAGGGAGTTTCTGCGCAAGGGGGGGAGCCCAGCGCCCCCCGAGCGCCTGCTCGCCTTCCTGGACCTGCTGAGCTGGAGCGAGCGCCACGCTGGCTACGCCGGGGTGAGCCGAAGCCTGAGTAGACAGGCATATGGAGACCTCTCGCAGAGACGTCTTGCTTTTACCGGCGGCAAAACTGGTGCCCGACCCCCCTTTGTGCAGATGCGGAAGGAGCTGGTTACGAGCGAGAGCCGCTGGATGGGATTCAAGGTGCTGCCGCGCTGCGCTGTGCTGCGCTTGCTGTGATGTGCTGCGTCACGCTGCACCACGCTTGGCAGGGGCTGGGTCGGCGAGGCATGCCGTGGCGAGCCTCAGGGGCAGCAGCCGTTCAAGGTATATCCTCTTACAGCCGCCACGTGGGCTGGAAGCACAGGAGGCAGCGCTGCAGGGCGAGAAGTGCCAACAGCTGGCCCTGCGTTTCCGACCCCAACCGACGGGACCCGGTGTAACACGGCAGCAGCAGGCGCCGAGTGGAGAGGTGGGGATGATCCCCACCTGCTCCTATCGGTGCGGGTCAGCTCCTTGAGCTCGCCGTCTGTCAGCAGGAACTCCTCCTTGGCGTTGGTGCCCGCCTGCGCGGCATGCCCGGCAGCCAGCATGTTTGCGAATTGAAACGGCGGCCAGCGGTAGCAGCAGCAGCAGCAGCAGCACCAGGCATGCAGCGGAAGCGGAAGCGGCAGCCTCTCACCAGCCCCAGGTTGCGCAGGCGGGCGGCCTCGGCAAAGATGTGAGCTGGCACAAAGTCCGGCACGTCCTGACGCAGCGGGAACCGAGCATGGTGAATTTTGAAAGGCAGCCAAGGAGCGTGATGAAGGGCAGCCAAGGTGATCACTGCGCAGCAGGCGAGCTTGTGCTTTCGCCATCCCAGCACAGCAACGCAGCGCAGCACGAGCACAGCAACGCAGCGCAGCACGAGCACAGCATGCACGGCGCCTGCACGAGCACAGCATGCTCGGCACCTGCACCCCGCTGATGCGCAGGTGTCGGCAAAGCGCACCCAACCACGACCACAGCGGGCACGCCGCAGCGTGCACAACCACAGCGCACCTCAGCGTACGCGGTTGCCAGCACTTTTGGCTTGGGGTCGGTGCCCAGCTTGCGAGGGCGGTGGCTCAGGAACTGACCCTCCCACTTGTGCGTGTTGGCAATGCCTGGCAGCAGAGCGACGCAGGCGGCGGCGTTCGCATGCAGGTGAGACGAGGCGCACGCAGTTGGGAGATAGCGTGCACACGCAGCGTCCGGCGATGTCTGGCAGCAGCAGGCACACGCGGTCTAGAGGACATGGATCGATGGCACGAAGCGCTCATGCACGCGGGGCGCAGGCACATGGACAGCAGTGACGCCTGCAAGGCAGTGCGGCGGGCGGTAAGCCCCCATCGCTCAGCCCACCCGGCAGCTTGGAAGCGGTGGCGGCGCCCACAGCCGGCACGCTCTCGCCCAGACCGACCCACAGCGTGCTCCCCGCCAGCTGGCGCAGCGTCCTACAACAGCGGCGGCGGTCGAGCAAGAGTCGACGGGTTGAACGCTGGAGGCAGGCAAAAAGCCTTTCCATTTCCCGCTCGGTGCCGGCGCTCGCAAAGCGCCCACCCCCTCCGCAGATCGCGCACTTGCAGGTCTGCGCAAGGGAAGCGACGTCTCGGACACAGGAGGCGATGTTGTTGAGCTTGTCTTGCATCGTCAGGCCCTGCCCGATGAGGTCGAACACGTCGGGCGGCAGCGCCAGCAGCGGCGCCGCCTGCGCCGCCGCCGCGCCGCCGGCCGGCCCGTTGGCGCGCTGGCGCCTACGAGGCGGCATGGCTGGCAGACGGGAGAAACAAGGGGCCCAGGAGAGCGCCCCCTGGTTCGTGCTGGGGCGAAGCTGGCCGAGGACGCGACCAGCGCTGCTAACCTGCCCTGTAACGTGCCGAGAGCAATCAAGCAGCGCTTGGGGCGCTGTTAGAACGGTGCAGCGCCCGCTTGCGCTCAACTCTCTGGCGCCGCCTGCGGCGTGCGCGATCTGCCCGCATGTTGGCGGCAGCTTGGTCGTGCCGTTTTGTCGTTTCGTCTTTAGCTCAACTACATGTTTTTCTCTGGCTAGTACACGCTGGTCCTTCCCTCGTGGCGTCGCAGCTGCACAACTATTGATATGCTGTTTTCTCACACACATCGCATGCTACGCTGTCTACCGCTCTCCCCTCTGGAATCGAGCCGCTTCAGAACCAGGCCCACTTGCTTCTCGGTCTACAACCGGCTTCAGCATTTACAGGGAAATGCAGGGAAAACATTTCTGCGATCCCATCAGGCACTAGCTCCCTCGGTGGCTGCAGCAGCGGCGGAAGCACAGCGGCGGCAGCGGCGGCGGCGGTGGCTCCGGCAGCGGCGGCAGCGGGAGCAGCTGCAGCAGCAGACAGCCAGCCACTCCAGCCACCACTGCCACCACTGCCCTGGGCTCGCCACTATGAACCACCCCCTTAGCGCCAAACCCCTCCATCAGCGGTTTCAGGACATGCTGCCGGGACGTCGACATGCTGCCGGCGCCGGGGCGCGCCGCACGGTTCAATGAGGGGCAGGACATTGCATGCCCCTCATAGTTGTCTGGGCGTTGCTGGCATCTGCAAAGACCTGCTGCGAGGTGAGAGGCGAGAACAGAGCCTGCGAGCTCATGTGTTGCGTGCTGGGTCAGCCCTCTGCACCCGTGGACCCCCCGGCTTGTAGCGGCCCCTGATCACGTTTTCGCTCTTCCCACATCCTTCAAGGTCATCTCACATCCTTGTGGAACCCTCCCGCGCCCCGCTCCCGCCCCCAGTTTAAAATGGCTGCTGCAGCTGCAGTCAAGCAGCAGCTGGAAGACAACTGCGCGTCGGGTCCGCGCAAGCCAAGCCCCCTGGTCTCGCCCGCTGCAGTAGAGCGTTGTTACACCGCAATTGAAACGCAAGGCAGGCCGGAGAAGTGTGCAAAGCAAAGCGAGAATGTGGGACAGAGGGCAGGCTGTCGGGCAAGGAAAGCGTGAGCGGCGGCAGGAGCAGCGCGCATCACAGCGCAGCTGCTGCCCAACTTACCTGCGTTAAATGGCTGCCTGCTGCACCAGAGCTGACAGGAGGGGTCCAGGCTGTTGCAGGGCGAAGCTGGGTTGGCTGGAGACAGGTGGACTGCAGCCCACGGGCAGCGCCGCCGGTGCTTCACGTGCGGCGGCGTTTGCCGCCTGCCGTCACCAGCAGCTCTGCATTCACCGCCGCAGTGAGCGTGACCTGCGGAGAGGGAGAGGGAGAGGGGACAGGTTAAGAGACACCGGCTGGGGCAGCGTTTCACAAGTGGGGCGCACAGCACGCTGGCTGCACAGTAGCCGCGTTCGCATGTGAGCAGCCAGCCTCCCGGCAGCGGCGCACAGTGGGCGGAGGTTCGGGGTGAGGGCAGCGTGCGGCCCACGCGGCGGCGCGTCGGCAGCGCTCCGCTGACCACGCAGCCAAAGAGTACGGCAGTGCAACGGAACCTTCAAGGGCAGCAGGCCCCCACCTTGAACTGCTCTGTGCGCTCTGCGTTCTTCCAGTAGTAAGTGCCGGCGGCGGGGGACACCAGGCACATGGCGTACCACCAGTTGCCCACCTGCACCGGGATGTTTGTGTGTGGGTGTGTGGTGGTGGTGGTGGTGGTGGGTGGGTGGGTGGGTGGGTGGGCGGGGGGGGCAGGCAGCCGTGAGGTGTAGGCAGCGGAGGGTGCGCAGGTCAGGCCATGCATCCAACCCGGGGAGGGGTGGTGCGGTGCAGCGGCGAGGGATGATGGCGGGTGATGAGGCGCGTCCGCCCCCGCCCGCACATCCCCCCCGCTCTGGTCCCACAACAACAGCCGTCCCGACGAACACGCTGCAGGACAGCCCACCTGCGGCAGGCTGATGCTGAGCACCAGGGCGGTGGAGGCCAGGCCCACCAGCGTGTACAGCACCAGCGCCGCCGCCTGGCCTGCAAGGAGGGGGAGGAAGGGGCAGGCGGGGAGGTGGGGTGCAGCACGGCGCGGCGCAGCGCGCGTCAGCAACGGCGGCGCAAGAAACTGCCTCTTTGGTCCCGTGGAAGGAAGGCCATGACGAGGGCCTCACTTGTTGTCGGCCTGCATGGGGCTGGCCGTAGCGCGTGGCCGCTGGCCGTGGTGTGCCAAGCCCGCAGCCGGTCGTGTCCCTCTTCTCACCCCCTTCCTCCACACTCGCTGATGCCCCCCCCCCCCCCCCCTCCCCCCCCCCCCCCCCCCCTCCCACCCACCCCTCCCCCCTTCTTCACCGCGCACTCACTAACGCTGGCGGCGTAGCGCCCCTCGAACGTGATGACCTCGCCGCGCTCCACCACCTCGTAATTGTACTTGCTGAAGTAGGCAAAGATCTCGTGGGCCCGCTGGTCCAGCGGCACAGCACCCACCTGCGGCAGCGGGGGGAGAGGGAGCGCGGGGCCCGGGCATGCCTCCTCAGCAGGCAGGCGGACTGCTGTTGCCAGACGGCGCGCGGTGCGCGCAGCCCTGCCCTGCTGCCGAGGCAGCACTCGTGCCACAGCCCTGCAGGCATGCCCAACCACGCGACGCACGTACGCGCGCAAGCACGTCTGGCCCATGAAGCTGCGCATACCCGCCGGTCCAGCACCTGCACCCCGCACCAACAGCAGCCCTGCAGGTGCCCCGGTTGGCCCGACTCACCGCCGCCCCAGGGCCCGCCACCTCAAAAGTCTTGCGCTTGATCTTGGCCTTGGGGGAGCGCTTGATGAGAGACCACAGGCCTGCATTGATTGGTTTCGATACTGAATATGAAATGCAACTGGCACGAGGCAGCAGGCGTGCGCGTCGCAGGCCTGCAGGCGGCGGCGGCGCAGCGCAGGACCGCCCTGCCCAGCACCCGCATGCGCCCTTTGCCCCCTCGGGGCACCCACCTGGCACAGACATGAGGAACAGGCCCAGGCTGACGTAGTAGGAGGACGCTGGAGGGCCGCCGCTCAGCTCGCTTGCCGCCGCGGGCAGCTCCGCCGCCGCCCACAGCGCCAACAGCGCCGCGAGCGTCGGCGCCGCCGCCCACAGCGCCAACAGCGCCGCGAGCGTCGGCGTCGCCGCCATTGGCCGCGCCTGCTCTAGCCGCTGCTGCTGCGCAGCAGGCTGTTGGGTAACGCCCTGCTGCTCCTGGACGACAGAGCTGGCAGGCGCTGCGCCCTGCTGCTGCCGGCCGAGCGCACTGACCGTGAAGCGCGTTAGGCGCAGGCTTGCACGGCTAGGCTGACGCACATTGTCGCTCCGGAGCGCAATGGCGGGCCGCACGACCGTTGCCAGCGCCTGCATAGCGAATTGTGTGGTAGGAGGCCGGCTGGGAGCGACGCCTGGCTTGCCTGCTCCCTTCCAGAAGCTGCAAGAAGTTTCAGGGAAACTACGAGCACCAAGCACGCGGCTTTCGTCGCGGCGCAGTGAAGGCCGGCGGCGGCGCCTCGCTGGCGGATGGGGCGGTGCAGGCGGGAGGGAGAAGCTTCGCACGGTGTGCGCATGCCATAGCTTCAGCTTGAAGCAGGTGTGCACTGCGCTGCTGTGCACGTTCGCGCTCACGGCTTCTTCGACTGCCGCTCGCCTGGCTTGCCGGGCCTCCCGGCATGCAGCGCCGCTGCCTTGCTGTGACCCTCTTCGGAGGCCAGCACCAGCACACAGCTCTGCATGCGGGTTGAACCACGAGCTTCTACACGCCTCTTCCAGCAGTCCAGGGCGTGTGATCAGCTTCAGTGGGGGTCCTACGGAGAGCGCACACCATGCAGTGAGCGGAAGGACGTGCGCTGCAGCCCGACACGCCGATGTGTGTACTTAACACACAGTCCCACGTGTGGTCACGTGCATTGTGGGCGACGTTGTCATTGGCGCACAGGCAGGGGCAATGACAGCGTTGCGTGTGGTGGCGGTGGTGGTGCTGCTGCCTCCGCCGGTGGTGGCCTGCAGCTGCCGCAGGCCATCCGCGAAGCGGCTGCCTCTGGTGGCCATGCTGCTGGAGGCTGTGTAGCACAGCCTGCCCCCCTCGCTGCTGTTGCCAGCAAGACAAAGTTACACACGTTTCTACACAACCCGCCCACCCAAACTTGTCGCAGACGGGCTGCACTCTGCTGATCCTTGCACGGCTTCGCCCGGGGTTTCGCCCAGGGTTTCCGCGGTCGCCGGCGGCGCCACCTATATGCCGCGCTGGTCCACATTGCCGCCCGTCCTGCCCACGCCGCTGCATGCCGGCGCTTCCCCTGACCCCACACGTCCTCCAGGCTGCCACCATGCCCGCGGGGCTGGTCTGGGCGGCGGTTCGCCGCCCAGTCCACCTGCAGTCCACCTGTCTCCAGCCAACCCAGCTTCGCCCTGCAACAGCCTGGACCCCTCCTGTCAGCTCTGGTGCAGCAGGCAGCCATTTAACGCAGGTAAGTTGGGCAGCAGCTGCGCTGTGATGCGCGCTGCTCCTGCCGCCGCTCACGCTTTCCTTGCCCGACAGCCTGCCCTCTGTCCCACATTCTCGCTTTGCTTTGCACACTTCTCCGGCCTGCCTTGCGTTTCAATTGCGGTGTAACAACGCTCTACTGCAGCGGGCGAGACCAGGGGGCTTGGCTTGCGCGGACCCGACCATCCCCTCGCTCTCAGCAGCTTTTCCGGCGCGGCCTCGCGTCTCTAGAGACACTCTGTGGACCAGGTAACAAGTTCAAAGTGGCGCCGCTGCGCCTCCTGCAGCAGGCAGGCCAGGGGGTCGACCGGTGCAGGGGTCGACCCAGCACGCAACAAATGCGGGCGGGCGAAAGGGAGGGCTGTGGGCCTCCACTACCCTTTTTCGAGCGATCAGGATCGCCCTGCAACCTGTTGCATCGCGCAGGAGCCGCGGGGCTCAGTGGAGCAGTCTTCCGAAAGTGGGCCGCCCAGTGCCGTTCTCCACCGCGCCTCGGGACGGCCTAGGAGGCACATATGGCGGACCGCTGGGACGAATCCGTCTACGGACAGGACGAAGAGGCCGAGGAGGAGGCGAGTGGTGCTTGGGCCTCTCCCGGCTCTCTCCCTCGGTTCTCAAGCGATCTGCTGCTGCTGCAAGGTGGTGGGTGGCGCCCTTTGGCACGGCGCCGGCGCTCGAGCAGGCCCAGGCCGCTGTCGCCGCCGCCTGGCGCGCACCTCCGCTTACGCGGCACCCGCCGGTTCCCGCCTGCAGGAGTTTGAGCCCTCGCGCGAGCAGCTGGTCTTCTTGATAGACGCCGGGCCGGGCATGCTGGAGCCTTGCGACCTGCGGCGCCGCCGCCCACAGACCATGGCAGCCGATGCAACGGACGAGGGGCAGGCTGGCGAGGTGCACCCCCTCGGGCGGGGTGGGGCAGGAGGAACGGTGCTGCTGCTGCCCTGCTGCTGCTTGCCGTTCTATATGTCTTGCCGCAGCAACCCACTGGCCTCTACACCAGCGCCTCGTGGGTGGTCGGCACTCGCATCACAGCCGCGGCGCACGCCTCTCCCTTGCATCCCTCCACAGGGCGAGGCCCGCCAGAACTGTTCCGCAGCAACACTTTTTAATCTGGCTGTGGTCTGCCAACCCTGAATTCTTCCCTGTGGTGTCCCTCCACAGGACGAGGCGGACGACGAGTTTGCAGGGCTGACCTGGCTGGGGGCCGCTGTGCACGCTGCGGAGGCCATGCTGCGCCGCAAAGTGATCAACTGCACCAAGGACCAGGCGGCGGTGGTGCTGTACAACACGGTACGGTACGGCGGGCGGCGGCGGCAGGTGGTGCCGCATCGCGCGGGAAGGCCGGCTGGCTGCTGTTCTTGAGCAGCAGCCGGCAGTTCGCGGGGCATGGTTTGAAGCCCTGCCCGCCACCCTCGCCCACGCCCCCCTGCCGTCCCCACCCACCCCCTGCGCTGCAGCGCGAGTGCGACGCGGCCACCGAGGACTCGTGCCAGTACCCCCACTCCTGCCGCCTGTTGGGCATGGGACCCCCCTCGGCCGACGGCATCGCCACCCTCGAAGGCTTCAACGGTGAGCGAGGGCAGCAGCAAAGGACCGGGGGTGCAGCTGGGGCGCGGCGGCTGGTGCACACGTGCCGCGTGCCTGTTTGGGCGCGGGGTGTTCGCGCGAGTGTGCAGGTGTAGGGCGTCGAGAGGGGCGGGCCCGCCACCTCGGACTGACCGCTTGGCCGCCCTGCTTCCCCCGAACCCCCCGCACGCCCCCCCGTGGACACCTTTGAGAATAGGAACAGGACGGCCCTGCCTCACCCACCCACCCACCCACCCACCCATCCACCCGCCCCCCGCAGTGGACACGTTTGAGAAGAGGAACAGGACGGCCCTGCCTCACCCCACCCCACCCACCCACCCCCCCGCCCGCCCCCCGCAGTGGACACCTTTGAGAAGAGGTATGGGTCGAGCGACGGCAGCGACGGCAAGGCGGCCGTTGCGTTGAAGAGCGCGCTGTGGCAGGCGGTGGACATGACGGAGGCGCGCAAGGCGGGCAAGGTGGGTGCTGCCCCTGTGAGGCGGGGGGGGGGGGGGGGCGCGCGCACGCAGACAGAGGGAAAGGCCCGGCGGCCCCCGGCGCTCGACGGCTTCTGGGGGGCTAGCAAGGTGCAGACCAGTGGGCGGTGGGCTGTGCCGCGCTGGTGGGCAGGCACCCGTTGCCGCAGGCACACGGAGGGTGGCTCTCACCGACGCCGGTGCCCAACGCACGTGCCCCGCTGCGGCGCGCGCCCCCCCCCCTCCCTCCCTCCCTGCCTGTGAGCGCAGACGCGGGTGCTGCGCCGTCTGATGGTGTTCACCCGAGATGCGGAGCCCATGAGGCGCTACTCCAGGGGCGTGGACCCCTCGCCAGAGTGGTGGGTGGGCGCCCGCTGGGGGGGGGGGGATGCAGCGGCATGTCCGTGCTGCTGCAGCGCCGTCAAGGAATGAACTGGTCGGGATGATTGGGATGATCGAGCGACGCGGGTGGTGGGTGCACCGGCTGGACCGGGGGGCTGGGCAGGCAGAGGGGAGATGGGTGTGGTGGAGGTGTCCCTCCCTATGGCTGGCGGACGGCAGATCAGTGGGGCCTGTCCCACCCGCACGCATGCGCGCTCATCGTACCCCACCCCGCCACCTGCTCCCCCCGGCAGGAAGCGCATCGAGGGCCACCTTGCGACGCTGCGCCAGGCAAGCGCCGTGCTGGAGCTGTACCCCATGTTGGTGAGGCAACGACACAACTGTTTTGCACACACCAGCACGCACCAGCCAAAACTTGTGACGTTTTCAACACTTGGTCAGGGCGCCCCAAAGCAGCCAATGCGCTTAGCTAGCTCGCGAGCATGGGGGGGAGTACGAGCATGCATTCCGGCGCAGCAGCAGGCAGCCGAAACAGGCACTTGGAGTCTGCCTTGGCGAGCCCAGCTGCTGGGCCGTGGTGCACGCTTGGGCCCACTGCCCCCGTGTGCTCTGCACGTCTCACCCCCACTCCCTGCCTGCTCTGCACGTCTCTCTTGAGCGCAGGGCCCCAACGACGACAAGTTCGACCTGACGCCCTTCTGGCGGCCGGTGAGGCGCCAGCTGGGTGGATGTCCAGTCGGTGCCGGCGCGCGCCCCGCCGGCGTGATCACGAGGCGCAGCGACGCCGGGGCCTGCCCGGCCGGCGCTCGGCAGAGCGGCACGTGACACCCCACGTCCTGCCCACCTGCTCACACTTTCTGCCTCGCCTCTGGCCCGCTCCCCTCCACCCTCCCTCCCGACAGCTGCTGCTGCAGCTGCGCGGCGCCAGCAGTGCGGATGTCGACGAGGCTGTGGGGGAGCAGGAGCAGCTGGGCTACGTGGGGGTGAGCGGGTTGTGGTTGCTTGGACCGAGGAAATGGGCCAAGAGGGAAATGGAAGGATGCAGGGGCGGCATGCCCACCTGCCTGCCTCGCTGTCGCGCGGCCGGCTCTCCAGCGGCGCGCCGAGGCAGGACTGCCTGTGCCTGGCCCGCCACCGCACCCCCTTGCCACCCCGCCCCGTCGCCACCGCTCGTTTTGCCCTCCCTTGCAGGATCTGATGCGGTTTGTGCGCACCAAGGCGCACCAGCGCCGCGCCGTCGCCTCCCTCGTCTGGCAGCTGGCGCCCCCTGGTGGAGGGGGAGGCGGGCTGGAGGGCGGCCTGGGCGTGGGGGTGCGCCTCTACAACATGCTGCAGGAGCAGAAGAAGCCGGCGGTGAGCGGCTGGGAGAGACAGCGGGCATGGCATCTGCGCAACGGCAGGCGTCTTCCGCGGGCGTGTGGCTGGGGGAGCGGGCGAGCAGTGCAGCGCCCTTGCAAGTCCTCTGTGAGGGCCTGGAGATCAACCGCACCGCCCGTCTGCCCGTGGTGCCGTCAGGCTGCATGTCCAGTGCTGCTGCCGCCGGCGACGACAACGACGATGGCGCCGCTGCCATCGCCGCGGCTGCCGGATGCGCCACCGCTCAGTGCGTCCCCTGCCCCTCCCTCCGCGCCCCCTGTGGTCCACCCACCCCACCCCAAGCAGAAAAAGTGGGTACACGGGCTGAACAACGCGCAGGTGGAGCCGCAGACAGCGATGTTTGACATCAGCACTGGTGGGTGGGTGAATGGGTGGCAGGGTGGGCTGCATGCCCGCGTGGTGGGTGGTAGGTGGGTGGTGATAAGCGAAGGGCAGGGCACGCACCTGCGCGGCTTTGCCCCTGCCCTGCCCTCTGCGGTCGACAGCCAGGATCTGTCCTTCTCTCCCCTGCCTTCTGCCCCACTACTGCGGGCGCCCACGTTGCGGGCGGAGGCCCTCGGCCTTCAATCCCCCTTCAGCCCACGCCCACGGCCTATTTTTGCTTTCCTTCTTTGTTCCCGCTCTGCAGGCGCCCAAGTGGGGGCCGGCGAGCTGCGCCAGTTCTACCCTCACGGCAAGGACATGAGCGGGTCTCGACTGGTCAGTGGCGGAGGGGCATCTGTCGGCTGCGCCACACGTGCAGCTGCCATGGGGCTTGAGGCACTGCAGTGCCACCTTGTGTAAAGCAGGGTGCGCCTCCGCTCCCCCCGCCATACCCCTGTGCAGAGAGCAGCAGCGGCAGCGGCAGCAGCAGGAGCGGGAGCAGCAGGGGCACCCCCTCCCAAGGTGTGCGACCAGGCGGGGCCTAATGGGAGGCGCAGGGAGCGGCGCAGCCGTCGCACACAGACGGCGCGTACGTGCCTGCGGCTCTGCGGACATGCAGAGCGCTCACGCGGCAGGCCTGCACGTCTCCCCTGCTCTTGGCAGTTCGCACCTCGGACCTCCGCCTCCCCCACTGCTGCCCCCGCCCAGATCTACTTTAACCGCGAAGAGCTGCAGCGCATGCGAGGCACCGGGCAGCCAGGCATGGTGCTGCTGGGCTTCAAGCCCCTCAGGTGAAGGGTGGCAGCATGTGAATGTGTGGCGGCAGGAGAAAGAGACGTCGCGTGCACGAGATGGCGACCGCGAGCGTCGCTGCGAGCTAGCCGTGGGGGTGCTACGCCCCTCAACGGGCCTCGTGTCCAACTCCATGCCTGCTGCCCTGCCTGCCCTGCAGCGCCCTCAAGGAGTACCACCAGCTGCGCAGCTGCCAGTTCCTCTATCCGGGTGGGGGGGGTGGGTGGGTGGGGTAGGGGGCGGGTGCGCCTCCTGGTGCGGCCTCCCCATTCTCTCGACGTGAACGCTGCAATTGGGGGCCGTGCTGCTGGCAGAGCAGTCGAGCAGCCGTCCCGCTGCCCCCCTTCGCATTGCAGACGAGCGCAAGGTGGCAGGCAGCGCCACCACCCTCATTGCGCTGCACGAAGCGATGGTGCAGGCGGGTGCTGCTGGGGCGGCTTGGGGCGGGCATCCCAAGGCAGTGTGTGCTGTGATGCACATGGGCAGGGTGCAAGCCGGCAGCGCTGCCCTTGCTGACGTGCGCACACCCGCCGCTCGCCATCCTCCCACGCTGCTGCGCAGAGCGGCCGGTTTGCGGTGTGCCGGCTGGCCGCCACCCGTGCCCGCATGCCCTCCCTGGTGGCTGTGGTCCCCCAACAAGAACTGCTTGATGGCTACGGCGGGCAGGTAGGGCCAAACTGGGCAGCCGGGGGGCAGTGTGAGGCTGCGACGACGCCTGCCCCACCCTCGCGGCAACTCTCCATCCGCCTCTCTGTTCTCTGCTCCCCGCCCCCCTGCTGCCGCACAGATGGTCCCCCCCGGCTTTAACCTCATCACCCTGCCCTTCAGCGACGACCTGCGGCAGCCGGAGCGGAACCAAGAGTTCACGGGAGCTCACGTGGGTGGGCGGGGGGGGGGGGGGGGGGGGCGCAGGGAGTTGGGGCAGGGGGACGGCACGGGAGTGCAGCCCCGCTTCGCCGCACGCTCAGTGGTGTCGCTTGTCCCTGCAGCGTGACACCGCTGCAACCTCTGCAGATGAAGGCAGCAGAAAAGACGTGGCAACGTTCTGCTCTTGCTGCACCGCTCACCCTGCACCTCACTGCCCACCACACGCCTCCCCTCCCGCTGTGCAGCGCGCCGCGCCAGGCGACGAGGGCGTGGCAGCAGCGGAGGAGCTGGTAGCTGCCATGCAGATGCCAGACTTCTTCCCTGGGGAGCTGCGCAACCCGGTCTTGCAGCGGTACTACGAGGTACGCAGTGTACGACAACGTACTGCTCCGTCCTGGTTTGAATCAGCTGACGTGCCTGGCAAGGACGTGTACACGTCCGCCCACTGATGGGTCTCTGCCAGGTTTGCAACACACGACTGCATGAACGTCTGGCGCTCCAACTCCGCTACGCTTCGCTGCCCAGGTGCTGGAGGCGAAGGCTCTCTACGAGGAGCCCCCGCCTGTGGAGGAGGCCCAGGACGACACGCAGCCGTGGTGGAGCGAGGGGGAGGCGCTGCCGGGCGGCGAGGAGAGCGGCGACAGCCGCACGTACTCAGACATCATCAGCAAGTTCAAGGTATGCGTGGCTCACTTGTGTGCCCTGCATGTGCGGCGCCTCCTCCCCTCCTGCGCCGTTTCATGTGTTATGTGCAGTGGAGGGAGGAGGAGGCGTGGGCGCGGCGAGGGAGGCCCGATGCCAGGCGGCTATTACTGTGCGGAAGCCTGTGGGCCCCCCCCCCCCTTGGGGATGGTATCAATCAAGGCAGTATTGGCGAGGGCGTCTTGGGAGGCCCGGTGCAGGCCTGCTGCGCTGCCCTGCACCGCTCAAAACAACACCGGCGCACACCCTGCCGCGCCTGCACAGGAGGCCACGAGGCTGGGGGACGACGAGGCGGCAAAGGCGCCCAAGCGCAAGGCCGTGGCGCCCGCGTTGGCAGACACGCTGGCGGCGCTGGATGTGGAGGTGGGCGTGGGCGCAGGGCTGGGGAGTTTCACCAAGGCCCGTGCTGTGCGTGGCACACTGGGAGGGTCCACGGTTGATTAACCTCACAGCACCCGGTTGGTGGCATGGCTCACCGACTGGCTTCAATATGGTATCCCACCCCTGGCTCGCCCCCCTCCCAGGGGCGTGCCGCGCGCGGCGAGCTGCCGACCCTGCGCGTGGACGACCTCAAAGCCTGGCTGCGCTCCCAGGGCAAGCCCATCAGCGGCAACAAGGCAGAGCTGGTGGCACGCATCAACAACGCGCTGGGCCTGTGAGGGCCAGCGGCTCTGCCAGCAGCAGCAGCAGCAGTGGCGGGGGGACGGCACAGGCGGGCGGCTGTGCAGGGCCTCCGGCGGGGTGCGGAGGGGGCGCCGCGCGCACGGCGGCGCTGCAGCGACCTGCGTATTCTGCCGATGCTGATGCATGTCACGTGACACCACCTGTCCTGACGCACACACACAAGTGGCAAGTGGGAGCTGTGGAGGGCCGACCAGGGGCAGCGTGGGTGCATGTCGGCCTCGCCCTGGAGCCCCATGCAGTGCATGCTCGCTGCCCATCCCTCCACACCGGCTGCGCAGCAGGCCCCGAAGCATGCTGCAGCGCCGGCGCATGCCGGCGCGCATGCTTCTGCCTGCCTGCCTGCCTGCTTGAAAACTGCTGCCTGCATGTCACAGGGCCGCGCTGCTGTTTTGAGGACTTGCAGCCAGCTGGGAAGCGGATTAACGGGGATGCAGGGAGGGAGGGTTTAAGGAACAGAGGGAACGCTTGGGAGCAGGCAGCGGGGCCTTATTCGCAGTAGGAAAGCAACCGAAAGCACAGAAGGATACACATAAATGGGGGCAGGTACAGGGGTGCGCCGCTACAGGGGGAAAGGCGCAAACAAGCGCCGACGACTGTTGTTCTCTCATTGACCAGGCGGCACCGACGGCGCACGCGTGCTGTCGCCGCAGGCCGAGCTGCGTGCAGCTGCTCAGTGCGGGTGCACACGGTTGAACACCGTCCTGCGGAGGGGTCAAGGTGCAGGGCAGGGAGGGAGGGAAGTTAGGGGCGGGCATCAGAGCCGCCTTGCCAGTATCGCGTGACCCCAGCCGGCGGCGCAGCCCCCCTGCTCTCTGTCGCTGCGCCTCCTCGAGGCAGTACAGTCAGCCAGCCGAGCCAGTCAGTACAGGCAGGCAGCCAGCCAGTCAGTACAGGCAGCCAGCCAGCCAGTCAGTACAGGCAGCCAGCCGAGCCGCCTCACTTGTAGGTAGTGAAGCGACCGCTGCTGGCGATGCTCATCTCTGTGTGCTGCGTCAGCACCTGCAGGTCAGGGTTTAGTGTGGAACCAGCCGTTTGGCAGAGAAGCAGCAGCGGCAGCGGCAGCACCACCACCACCACCACCACCAGCAGCACCACCAGAAGCCACGCCTCAGAATCCGCTCTTCACCCCACAACGCGGGCCCTCGACGCCTGCAGCCTCGGTCTTGGGACCGCGCACTCTACGACCCAGATCAACGGTGGGGCAACACACACAGCAGGGCCATGAACCCACCTGCCCGTCGGGGCTCAGCTCAAAGGTGTCTCGGCACTCGCCGCCGTACGGCTCCCCCCAGGTGGCACTGTCGGGGGGGGGGGGGAGGGGGGACAAGCACAGGATGGGAGGGTTGGGTGAGCAGTATGCGTTAGAGTGAGAGGGATGTTAAGCAAGCTGTGGGTTCCCAAAGCACGCCGGCAAGGATGCGTGACAACGCGTCACCAGGCAGGCGGCACAACCCGCTCGCCGCCCAGCCCCACTGCCCCGCCCAGGCAGCACCCCACTCACACGATGCAGGGCCCCCGTTCTGTGCGCTCCACGTGCGCCGTGTGCTGCCCGCGCCGCTTGTCGCGCCGCGGGTGAGCCACTGTGGCGCCGCTCCAAGGGTACTGCAGGTGGGGTGGGTGGGGGCGAGGGGCGAGGCGGGTGCAGGTGGGTGGGGGGGGGAAGGCGGGGGGGGGGAGCAGGGTCAGAGGGCCTTTGCATGGTTCACGGCGGCGGGAGGTGGGCGGCGCACGGGAGCCGCATGCATGGCACATGCAGCGGCCACGCGCCGGGACCCCTCGACTCCCAACCACCTGCGCCTCCGAACGACGCTGCTCACCCGCTCCACCACGTCCAGCACGCCCCCCGCCTTGAGGTTGGTGGCAAAGTGGCTCTCCGCCTGGTCCTCCAGCTCCAGGTAGTTGAGCACGCCTGCGGCAGGGGGGGAGGGGACGGGGGGGGTGCCAACGTGTGCGGCAGGCGTGTGAGGGGGGGGGGGGGGGTCGTAGTCCCCTGGCTCTGCCCACGGCCCTGCTTTGCCCCCTGTGGAGGTGGAGGGTGGCAGTGCAGGTTCAGGCAAGCAACCTGCAGCTTTCCCAGCCCATACCCTCGGTGCGCTGGTCCCTCTCCCACCCACCCACCTATGGCCCGGCGCAGCACCCAGGCAGCGCGACCAGGTCGCACGCTTCGTCCATCGGGTCGCTGCTGCCCTGGTGGCGGTCGGTTAATGGGTGGGCGTGGTGGTGGGTGGGTGGCGAGGGGGAGCACGGGCAAACTTTCTTTCAAAGGTGATACGCCAGCAGGCGAGGGCAAAAAAAAAGCCACATACGAGCTGCAACTGGAACGTGGCATCGAGGGCAGCGCGACCAGCAGCAGCACGGCAGGGCGGCACTGACCAGGCGGCGTCGCCACAGGCCGCAGCCCCCCCCCCCCCTCCTCACTTGCACTTCTTCCAGCGCCCCGTCAGCGACGGCGGCGGCTCCAGCTGGTTGATTTCCTGGTGGGAAAGGAGGGGAGGAAGCCGCGGGCGGATTCGTAATACAAGCAGTCTGTATGCATGCTGTGACCACGCTGGGGCGCCTAAACAGATGATTAGTGGCGGGCGCAACCCCTCGGTGGCGGTGAGCGCGCGGCGAAGCTAGGGACGGCTGCACACGCGCTGCAGCACTCAGCACCCACAACCCAGCTCTGCACACGCTTTCCCCCGTCCCTGCCGCACTGTCTGCAGGTCCAACGCGTGCACCAGCAGCGAGCGCAGCTGTGCAGGGTTGCGCTGCAGCGTCGGCAGAGCCCGCTGCAGCCTCGCGGCGCCGGTGCTGCCGCCGCTGCCGCTCTTGCCGCTGCGTGGCGCCCAGCCCCAGGGGAGCGCGTTCAGCCCCAGCGGGACCTTCATTCCTGCCAGCATGGGGCGCCAGGCGGGCTGGGAAGGCCCTGGAGCGAGGGGCAGGAAGCGCGAGGGCGGCAGGGGCGGCGGCGTGATCTGGCGGTGGTAAATTTGGGCGGTCGGGACAGCACGAGGACTTGGATGAAATTGCGAGTGGCGAGCGCGCCTGTGTGGTGAGCAATCTCAATGGGCGACGGGCGCCTTCCACGTGCTCATCCGCCTCCTCTGGGCTCTTGATTACGCTGAATCCGGGCTCAAGGGACACTGGAGATCACGTTCCCTTATCCCACGAAACCCCCGTCACTCCCAGCGCGCCACCCTTGAGGCTGAGCAGCGTTCCAGCCCCCTCGCCCTCGCTGCTTGCTGCCCACCAGCCACGCACCCTTTAAACTGGCCTGCACTCCAGGCGGGCGTTTCAGAGCGCTGCCTGCTCCTGCCCCCCTGCCAACCGCGCCCCGCGCCGCCGGCGCTCGCCCCCTTGGCGCAGCTCCCGCATGTCCGCCTCAAATCGCTTTGCGGCGCTGCCGCTGGCGGGGAAGCCCGGAGAGGCAGGTGACCGCGCTCGCAACAAGGCAGCGCGTGCTTGGGAGCACAGGTATGCAGGAGAACGACGAACGTTGCGACGCCCCTCGCGTTCCCGCTGCCCGCTCATCTCCACGCCACCCTTCATCTGTCGCAGCCCCTACATCCCTTGCATCCTCACATTGCGCTACATTGTGTGCAGGGGCAGCAGCAACTTTGCGTCGATGCCTGACCAACAGCAGCAGCGCGTGCAGCTGTTTGTGCCACCAGGAGCACCAAATTTGCAGCTTGCCCGCCACCATCCCCGCGCCCCATGCTTCCGCTGACGCCGCAGCAGCAAAGCAGCAGCAGCAGCAGCAATGGCAGGTGTCACGTGGGCAGCAGCGCCACATTCGCGGGCAGCATCAGTGGGGCCTACCACAGCGCAGCGGGCAGCGGCAGCTGGCTTCGGCCCCACCACAAAGCCGCCCGCCACCTCCTGCAACTCAATTCTGCATACCATGCTTCCCGCTCTGTGACTCGCGCAGCGGTGTTGCACGATGGACACAAAGAGTGAACACAACCCCGGGCAGCACACGGCGCAAGCAGCAGAGAAGCGGGGCCGTGCAGCCGCGCCTGCTGCGCCTGTGTGCGCGCCGCACCTGCTGTGCGCGCCACATCAGCCCTGGCCCAGCGCCTTTTGATTGGCGCGCAGCACCGCCCGGGCGAGGGGTAGGGCCGCGACTGGAACAGCGGGCCGCCTGCTGTGGAGTCTGCCGCCTTGGGCTGCGCGCCCTCCAGCCCGCTGCTCCACCCGCCGCGGGGGGCGTCCGAGTAGGAGGACTGCCACGAGAGGGAGGGGGAAGGGAGGCAGGGGCTCAGTAAGGGGGGGGGGGGGGGCACGCTGTGCAACCCTTCATGAGGGTTAGAGCGCAGCCGGCTCGCCCACATGAAACTCTGCCATGCAGCACGTTTGACATTTTGGCGTTTTGATCAATATTCAATGTTTGTTGTTTGATGATCAATGGCGGCCCTCACTGGATCCATCGGGTCCAGTGCCTCGCCCTTGCCCTGGAAACGGCCCCCGCTTGGCAGCGCCGCCCGCGCCGCCGCTGGCAATGGGAGGCCGCGTGACGACAGGGCCACGTGGCGCCTGCGCCCTGCTGCTGCCGCCTCGCGCTCGCCTGCAGCAGACAAAGGAAAGCGGGGCGGCGTGCAAATGTGCGTGCTGCTGCAGGCCCCAGCTGCCTGCCAGCTGCGAGCATGCCCAAGACAAAGCGCAGCTGTTGGTGCGCCAGAGCCGGCGCCCGCCTCCCGCACCCACCCAAGCGCTTGTTTGTGTCTGGCCTGTCCAGGTAGTAACCCAGGCCAGAGGGCCCTACCTTGAACACGTAGCCCGCGCGAGCGCCGCCAAACTGCGGCGGGGCAATGGGAGAGGGCGCGGATGGGGGAGGGGCAGGTGGGTTGGGGTTGGGGTGGTTTGGGGAGGGGGTGGGCGGGGGCGGCTGGCCGTCTGCCAGGTGCCCGGCATGAAACGTTACCCAGGACAAGGCACCACCAAAGTGCAGGACGCAAGGGGCGAGCATGGGCAGCAGCCACTGCTGGCATCAATCCGACTGCGCCTGCCCTAGGCTGCTCGTGCTGCTCGCCCACGCCAAGCCTCACCCTTCATCCCCCACCACCCTGAACAGCTGGACCCACCCACCTGCATGGCCGGCAGGTACAGCGGCCCCTCCTCTGCTCCATTGGCGACCGTATGCGCCGCCGCCGCCGCTGTCGGCGCCGCTGCTGCTGCTGCCGCGCGTGGCGCCGTCGAGCCGCCATGGGCCGCTCCCACTGCGTCTGGCCTGCACAACAAAGCAAGCACGTCGGCGAAGGCAAGGGCAGAACAGGCAACGCACGGGGTGCGGCACGCACAGCTGGCGCCGACGAGCTGCGCCTGCATCGCTCCCTCGCTCTGCGCCGCACGCCACCCACCCCTGGGCACACCCACCCGTGGCGCTGTTGTAAAAGTAGGTGGCGCCGCTGGAGGGGTCCTTGCCTTCGGTCCACCCGGGGGCAGCTGCAGGTGGGGGGCGGGGGCAGGCAGGGGAGCATGGCTGTGG